>PVKE010003706.1:0-63146 GCA_004027555.1 Craseonycteris thonglongyai | reverse complement strand
GGCTAAAGTAAAAAAGTCAGATATTAGCAAGTGTTCACAAAATTAGAATCCTTGTACATTGCTGATAGGAATATCAGGTGGTTCAGGTGCTATGGAAAACAATATGGCAGTTCCTCTAAACATTAATTATAGAGTAATCATATGACCCAACAATTCTACCCCTAGATATGTACTCAAGAGAAATGAAAACACATGTCTCCACAAAAACTTGTGTATTAATGTTAATACCAGCATTATTCAAGATAACCAAAAGGTGAAAACAACCCAAATGTCCACCAAAAGATGAATGCATTAACAAATTCGGTACATCCCTACAATAGAATGTTATTCAGCCATAAGAAGAAATGAAGCACTGACACATGTACAACACAAATGAACCTTGAAAACATTATTACATGAAAGAAGCCAGTGAGAGGAGGCCACATGTTATAAGGTTTCATTTATATGAAATATCCAGAATAGCCAAATCTATAGAGACAGAAAGTAGCTTAGCGGTTTCCTATAGCTGAGGGGATGGAGGAATTACAGGTTAAGGGGTTTCAGATGCCTTTTGGGGGTGATAAAATGTTCTAAAATTGTGATGATGGTTGCATAGCTCTGTGAATATATCAAAACCATTGAATTGTGCATTTTAAATGGGTGAATTGTATGGCATGTGAATTATACCTCAATAAAGCTCTTCCCCCCTCCCACTCCCCAATATCTGTAGTTTTACTTGACAAGGTTATTACTTTTATCCCTTTAGCAGCTCAGCTGCAGATTTTATGTGTGAGAACCCGCTGGATGAAACACTCTGACCTCCCCATGCCTTGACACCCCCACCCTCTCCAGTCTCCTGCAAGACGGTTGCTTTTGTAGTTATTCTCTTTGTTTCCTGGAAACCAGGCCAAGCCCACCCCAGATTGGCAATGGCAGAGTGAGATAGGGTGTGAGTATACTTAGAAGCTTGCCGGTTGCCCCAGTACATGTCTGACCCCAAGGTGTGAGGAGAGCCTGTCGGAGGCCCACTTTTCACTGCTGCAGCCCATGTGCTCTGGATTTCAAATACAGCCATGCCGAAGGTCACACACTCAGGTCCTTTCTACTGGCAACGCAGGAGTGAATCTGCATCACACTCTGCAGACAAGTTGCAATTCAAGTCACACAGTTCAGGGTGGACCTGAGGAAGGATGTAGGGCCCTACAATGAAGATGCCCTATCATTACCATGGGATGCCCAGGAGTCATGCCCTCCCTCCTGCAGATGCCACAGTGGATGTAGAGGGTGCTGAATAATGAGTGTTTGCTCACTCTGGGGGACCTGGATGCGAAGCCCGTCCACTGGGTTGCCAAAGCAAAGCGGGCTTTCCTCACAGGGGTCCTCAGCCTTTTCTTGCTACCCACGACTTTCTACAATAGATCAAAGGGCACCAGTGGAGCTGTCTGAAGGGATCCCATGGGTGTCTAGACTGACCCGTCAGTACCCTGACAGTGGAGGCCACACAGGTGCATCAAGGGCAAGTAGCTGAAGGAAAAAGGGATCTATCAGTTGTGGTCATTCGGATAGTGTGCCCCCAAATCAGGTTCTTCCTGAAATTTCAGAAGGTAACCTATTTGGAAATATGACTATTTCAGGTAGCATTAGCTAAGTTAGAATGTGCTCATAATGGAGTAGAGTGGGCTCTTTACCCAACGTAATGAGTCCTTAGAAAAAGAGGAAGAGACACAGATAGACACACGGCAAGAATGCCAGGTGGCCACAGAGGCAGACTGCCGAGATGTATCTACCAGCCAAGGAACCCTGAAGATTTCCAGCACCATCACAAGCTAAGAGAGAGGCAGGAAGAACCCTCCCTTAGAGCCTTGGGAGGAAGCATGACCCACTGACACCTTGGCCTCAGACTTCTTGTCTCCAGAACTGAGAGAGAACATATTTCTGTTGTTTCAAGCCACCCAGTTTGTGGTGATTTGTTATGATGCCCTAGAAAACGAATGCATTAGTCTTTGTTCCTAAAGCAGCAAGATGAGCACAGACATCCGTGATTATTAATTCAACCAATGCTAATGGAACACCCGAGCATCAGGCTCTGGGCTGGGCACTGAGGACAGTACTGAACAAAATGCAAAGCGTTTCTGTCCTCCTGATGCTCACAGCTCTGTGGGGAAGACAGACATTATATAAACAAGCACAAGTAATTAGATAATTAAAAATTGTCCTAAAGGGGAAGGTGGGTGGGAGAGATGGTGGGGGTGGGGTGAAGAGGCATCAAATATATGGTGGTGGAAAGAGAACTGATTCTGGGTGGTGAGCACAATGTAATGTAGAACTGTACACATGGAAACAATGTAATTGTTATCAACCAATGTCACCCCAATAAATGTAACAACAACAAAAAGAATTGCCCTGAGAACTACACTTAACTTCATAAGGCAGTGTACCTCGGTTGTAGGACGTGGATGAGCCTCCTGAGGGAAGTGCCATTGAGCTGAGACCTGGAGAAGGCGACATGTGGGCGGGGGCAGAAAGTGGACAACAACAGTGTATGTTTAGTGTTTGCGTTATGTGGGGGGTACTCTAGGCAGAGCGAGTGTGTGCATGTGTGTGTGTGTGTGTGTGTGCGCGCGCGCACGTGTGTGTGTGTGTGCATGTGTGTGTGTGCGTGTGTGTGTGCGTGTGTGTGTGTGTGTGTGTGTGTGTGTGTGAAATCAAGAAGGAGCAGGGGGAAGCTGAGAAACTGAGAGGTTGAGACTTTCGCTAGAGGGTTGACAGCAGATAAGAAAATGTGCAGAGGCTGCAGAGGCAGTTAGATTTAACAGGATGGACCTCCATCTGTCTCCCTTCACTATGGTAATGCATTCAGCACAGCAGCTGCTCTTCCCAGTGATTCGACCACACTGGAGCCAGTGGGCTGCCCGTGAGCCCTGGAGGCACCCCTGCTTCCTGGCTTTGCACACATCATATGGGAAAAAGGTCTGTGGTCCTTGTCACCCTGTTGCACAAGTACTTCATGGCTGCTCTGGCATGTTGAGTCAAGCCTGAAGCGTTTAATGGAACCATCTCTTACCTCCCTGCTCTACTACTTGGTAAATATTTTCTCCAATTCGTAAGAACTGAGAACATATTCAGTGTCTAGAACGTGCAACCGTGCAGGTCCTCCTCACCCTCACACCCTAGAACAGCAAGCTGCTTTTTAACAGTAGACATTGACATCTTCCTTTCTGTCAGTTTGTTAGTTAAGCATCTTCTGCCCTTTTGGTTTCCTTAGAAGTTAGCATAGGTGTGCTGTGACTATAGGGCAATAGTCCTATAGATCCAGACAGATGACCCCTGAAACTCACTTTCCATCTTAGAACTCATAAACTTCTCCCCCATCTCCTGGAAATAGTTGAAGTTAGCTACTTAATCACCTCCTCCCCTTCCAGGAAACTCACACATGCAGACTTTGCTTTGGTTTATGAGAGGTTGGCTCCTCATTGGCAGCACATGGGAACTTTATCTGAGGTTATTTTATGGTTGCACAATCACCAGTGACCAACCCATATCTATTGAGACCATGGGCAACAGAAGTGAATTTGTAAAAGTAATGTCTTCCCATATTTAAATAAATCTCGCTTGTCAATCTTCCTGCTAGTTTCCCCTTGGCTTCTAGGCTATGAAAAGTAGCTCTCAAAGGAAATAAATTTTTTGCTTTTTTCTCTGACACAGAAAATCAGAACCAAAGCAACACTAACTACTCACTCTTTGAAGAAAAGAAACAGTGGTTCACAATTTGAGCTTGCCCCTTTCCATGCAAAGGTATGGCAGCCTCTTCTGCCAGACTTCCTTTCCATTTCTGTTCCTAGTTAATATTCACTATAGCACATGACTGAGGCATCAAGCATTACTTTGATCTGGGTCTCCCCTCATGATGCCTGGGGGTGGTTCTGGTTGCTTCTGGCTTGTTTCTTACAATGGTTGTCATACCCAGATGATATGGTTCAGGGTCTTCATGAAAGACTGGACCATTTGTTCCAGATGAATCCCTCTCCTGCACACCAGCATTTCCCCAAAAGGCCTTCAGTGTATGTGTAGGCCTAACAAAAGGAGGCCAACCATGTGTGCGTTCCTCACACTTACTACGCTTTATGTGAGTGCTGCTAGCACAAAGCTCCCAAGCCAGGACGGCTTGTAACTCCTTTCACTGAGATGACCTATCCGCCTTTGCTTCTTCCTTGGCTTTGAGTCACATCTTGGAATTGACCCCAAGATCTCCAGAGCCAGTACCCATGTCCAGGGGCCTTCTCCACCCAGGCAGCCCCACATAGACTAGACAGCACCAGCCATCCCTCTAAGGGCAAAATAAATGTCCCCAAATCTCATAAGCAGGAACTTTCAGAGGACCCAGAGCCCAAGTGCCCTCAGGGCCCATGCACAAAATAAAACAACATTGATGACAACTACAGTAGCAGCAGCAGTTCAGATTTAGGGAGCTCTCAGGGACTGAGGGACCATGGTCTGCAGAGCCCTCACCTTGCAAGAACAAAGCTCAAGGTTGCGTAGGAAGATCATTCAGAGGCCCAGGCCTTGTGGACTAAGGTTTTTGTGTAAAATGTGAAGCGATAAAGAGGGTAAATTATGCAGAATATAGTGTATTGGTTTGCTAAGCCTGACCATAATAAATAGGCTGACCAGACATACTGTTTTAAATGGGACAGTTTTGTCCCATTTTAAAAAATGATACCTCTCGTCAACCTAGTCGCACTGAGCTAACTTCAAGGTTACAGAAGGAGGAAGAAAAAGATTGTATTGGCATCCAAAGTGAAAGAGTTGAAGAAGAGTGTAAGTGGAGGATTCTAATCTAGGCCTTGGAAGTGCCACAGAAAAGGGGAGTAGAAACTGCATAGAAAAGACACCAGGGTGGGGTTCCACTCTAGTTCCCCTAGATGCACCTAGGTCCTAGGAGAAGGAGTACATCTTTTTCAGACACTAGAGGCCAGTAATCAGAGACAAGACAGAAACCCACTGAGTTTTGTGATGAAAGCAAAGGAATTTGTGAGTTTCATTTTGATGAATGCAAAATGTTGACCAGTTGTCATATCCAGTTATTTTGCTTAAACTCCTTCCATCTTGTGTTGAAGTTTTCTCTGAACTGTCTATCATCTCTATCACTGAGAAAGATAGAAGAAAAAGAAGAAACAGCCTCCACAGAAAATATCACAAAGGATTATTATCCTTTAAACTCCTTTATGCAAATTAAAATGGAAAAAAAAGGGAATTATAGTGGAAATGCAAAACATTTTTAGAAAGAGAACTCTGGTTTCAGTTCTAATGTGTAAAGAGCCTGAAAAATTATCACTTCCATTCTCACAATAAGAAAAACCTGAACGAGCTAGAGATGAATGACATTTTGGGCCCATCAGTGAATCTACAAGTATGTCGCAGGACAAATCACCACCCAGAATCAGGAAAGACAGGCAAATCCAGGGCCACAGCTGAGCTCTGCTTGCCTGTAGCAGAAGCCCCTAGAATCATAAATGGGTAAGAACACTTAAGTCATTTTTAGGACTAAGTACTGGAGGCTGAATATGGAGTATAGTGAAAGTGAGAAACTTCAGGGGGCTCTGCAGTGTTAGGGGGGCCCACACTTTTATGGGCTCTGCCTCTAAAGACCCCACTAGGTTGTCTTGGTGATCTAAGGACATTCCCTTCAAGGCTCTGATGGAGGCAGGGAGTGACTTTCTTCCAGAGTACTGTATGGAAAGGGAAAAGGAAAAAGAGGAGAAACTTCACAGTAGAGAAACCTGACAGACACGACCTCAGCCAAATGACCGAGGTCAAAATCAACAGTGATTATTGATGTTGATGGCATGTACCCTTGATATGAGAAAATGACAATGGCTAGATCAAGCTTGTCCAACCCACAGCCTACGGGCTGCATGAGGCCCAGGAAGGCTTTGAATGCGGCCCAACACAAATTCATAAACTCTCTTAAAACAGGAGAGTTTGTGTGACTTTTTTTTTTTTTGCTCATTAGCTATGGGTAGTGTTAGTGTATTTTATATGTGGCCCAAGCCAATTCTTCTTTTTATGTGGCCCAGGGAAGATAAGAAGTTGGGCAGCCCTAGGCTACATATCAATTGCTTCACCAACAAAATATGGTGGAAATGATGCTATGCCAATTCTAGTCCTCTCATTTAAGGGGACAGAAGATTCTGTTCCTTCACCCTCGAAGCCCTGGGCTGCTGTGAGAGAAGTTTGTCTATCCAGAGGCCACCACGCCATGAGGAAGTCCATGCTCACCATATGAAAAGTCCATGGGGAAAGAGAGCTACAGCAAGATGTTGGACCAGCTCTTGACTATTTCAGCCCCTAGATCTTTGAGTCAGTCTAGGTGAGATCCCACACATCTTGGACCACAACTAAATCATCGCTGCCATGCTTTATCCCAATTTCTAATACTATAGTCACAAGATGTGAGAAGAAATGATTGGTTTTGGCCACTAAATTTAAGCGTAGATTGTCATGCAGTAATAGCTTATGGGAACAGTTTTGGGTAGGAGAAATAAAGGCAGGAGGAAGGCGAATGGAGGAGTGTATGGGGGTGGTGGTAGGAGGTAAGTGCACATGGGTATAAAAGGGGGCACAGGAGCGATCCATATCCTGATGTAACTGTACTGTGCCTGAACTGTGATAGTGGATACATGAACCTTCACGTGTGATAAAACTGCGCGCGCGCGCACACACACACACACACACACACACACACACACAAATAAAACTAAGGATATGATCCCTGGATCACCTCAACATCACTCTACTGCCTGTGATATTGGAAAACAGTTTTGCAAGATGTTACCACTGCTGGAAACTAAGTAGGGTACATAAGATAATTCTGTATTATTGTTTACAACTACATATGAGTCTACAGTTATCTCCATAAAAAATTTCAATTAAAATATTTTCAAAACACTACAATAAAACCTGTAAAGTTTAAAAATTAGTTTCAAAGGTATTTGAGTATTATTGTCCCCTCTTGGTAAAACAAACCACAATCAAATCCCAATATATTTGAGGATGCTTGGATAGCTCAGCAGTTGAGCACTTGCCTTGAAATCACAAGGCCCGGGGTTTGGTTCCCAGCCCTGATCCATGCACACCCTTATGCTGAACCATGGCACAACTGGTAACCACTGGGATGGCTCAGTGGTGAAGGCTTTTGTCTCCCATGTGGGAGGTTCCTGGTTGGGCTCTGCCCCACATGGCTCTACATACACCTGTGTGAAATGGAACTATGTCACACCCAATGATGTACAACTATGAAGACTGCTCTGGGCCCTCCCTGTCCTCTCTTTCTCTCTCACCTTCTCTCAAAAGCAATAAAAATAAATCTTAAAAAATCTCAAATACATATTTGGATGAGCATAAGGAAGGCTGTGATAGACCTCAAATTGCTACTGCTGGCCACCTGAGGATGCTGGCCTGGATGGAAAAGGTAAAGCAACAGTTCACTTGTTCTGTTAAATACCTTTGTGTTGCTACATTAAAATGTGTGGAGTTTTTTTTGTAATAAAAATAAATGTTTAAAACAGCTAAATGCAATACAACGTTCTATCTGTGAACTATACTCCCCTCACCCCCGCCCCCCCATCCCCATGTATGTCAACTATTCTCAATAAAACTGGGGGGGGGGAGTAAAAATAAGAGTCAAATGAGAAAAAAACAAAACTATTAAATTTTAGGGGAAAAAAAGAGATTAGTTTTACAATTTTAGGGTGTGGGTTCCCTTTCCCAGGAAGGAAGATTCAACACCCAGAAGCCAAAGGAAACAACTGACAAATCACTCTCATACAAATTAAAAGCTTCTATAGAACAAAACACATACTGAAGTTAAAAAACAAATAGCATAAAAAAAATTTTTTAACCCAAAATAGCTCTCACAGATCACAAAAGGAAAACAATCCAATAGGAAAAAAAAAAGGGGGGGGGGGTAAAGAATTTGAATAGGCCATTAAGAAAAGAGCAATAAATGTTGATGCTAAAGTGGGACTCTCTCAAATGTCAAGAACAATACTGAAGGTGCCAACTAGCCCCCAGGATCTAAACGTTGCCCCTGGATGCAGGACCTGCTGAGCAATACCTACTCATTCACTTCCCATCCACGTGAGGTGTGAGGGACAGAGGGAGACCGTGAAGCTGGTTGGGGCTGGGTAGTGGAGGCGGCAGTGCAGGATCCAAGGAGCCTCCAGGTTAAGACCAAGCAAAGAAAGGCCCATGGGTTCCCGGCACCTTGTGCAACCGTAGCGTGTTTATCTCTAGCCCTTCCTCAAAGTCCACTAAAATGACAGTAAGAGAGAGAAAAATAAGGTAAAAACTTTGATGGACAAAAAAGATAGAGAGGGAGCAATGGTAACAAAATCTTGGTAGCAGGGAAGCAGCTACATGAGTGCTCAGATGTAGCACATTTGAGAGTGAAGTCTAAGAGGCAATGGGTGAAGCCTGGAAGCCAACCGAAGTGCTCCAGAGCTGCAAAAGGGATGAGGTTGGAAGTGACAGGTATTTCTGTGAGTGACAGTGTAGGAGAAGCTAAAAGTGAAGAATTGGATAAACATTCATGTGAGAATATTTAGACCCACACTTAGTCCCTCACCCCAAACTGACTTCACCCATTTCATGGCAGAAGAAAGGGCTCTCCCCTCTAGTGGAGGGAGTCAGGGGCTCTGGACTCAGGAACTAGGGCCCAGACAGGCGAGGGCACCAGGCTGGCAACGGGATGAAGGTCAAGTCAGCCTACTAAACGCCGACACTCACTCCTCCCGCTCCCTCCACCCGAGAATTAGGAGCCAAGTTCCTAATCCTTAGGCGGGATTTTGCATGATTCTTCTTCGGGCCTACTGGCTGGCCCAATAGAATTTATATTGACACAGCCAGGTCACAGCCCTCCAGTAGCCCAGCTTGGTGTTCCTCCAATGAAGTGCTACCCAGACACACAGGGCTTCCAATGTGTGTGTTAGATCCTCACACTTCACACAAAGTCATAGACAAAAACTATCACTGAGAAAAAAAGAAAAGGAAAGAAAGAGAAAGAGAGAGAAAAGAAAGAAAGAAAGAAAGAAGAATGAAAGAGGGAGGGAGGGAGGGAGGGAGGGAGGGAGGATGGAAGGAAGGAAGGAAGGAAAGAAGGAAGAACTTTGAGGAAACAAGAGACAGCGAGAGGAGCAGGGAAAATTTATTTATATAATGCTTAATATAATTGCTATGTCCAGGAAATAAGCTATTCCATCCATGAAATAAAGAGTGTTTGCTTTAAAAAAACATAACAGTCACTTTAAAAAGGATTATTCAGAATTTTAAAAGTATCCTTGGAAGTTAAAATGATAGATATCCAAAACAATAGCATAAAAGAAGCTTTAATAAAAAGGTCAAGAGACACATTCCAAAAGACAGAATACAAATAAAGGAATAAAAGAAAAAAGAGAAAAACCATACAAATTAGAGAATAAGCACTGAGATTCATAACGGAAAATATATTGCAGTAGGAAGAAAAGAAAAGAAAAGCTACCAGATTGTGAATAACAATCATGAGCCTCCAATTGGAAAGGATCCAGTGAATACCCCCTATGAAACAAAACCCACACCAGAGCACCCCAAAAATGAAAAGAAAATTCTGAAAGACTTCAGAGTAGAAATTGGCCTCATGTGAAGAAAAAGAGATGACTTCTCAAGTAATAGCTACAAAGTCTGAGAGCCAAGCATCTCTAAACAAGCTGCCAATCAAATGTGAGAGTGGAGTAGCTCATTTTTGTATGCACATACTCTCAAAACACTTCCCTAACACAAAACATTTCTCAGGATGTTATTGGAGAAGGCACTTCATCAAAAGAAGGGAGAAAAACCACACAGGATATTAGATTCAGCAAATAGGAACCCAACACCGGGAAATCAACGGGGCCTCCAGGACCCCAAGATCACAGTGGGACACAGTGCAGAGAGCTGGTCCCTACCACATTGGGTGCCCTGGGAGGGGTGTCAGCGGGGAAGGAAGCTGAGCCCTCAGTACATGTATCTGCACAAACTTCAAGGAGAACCCCCTTCAGCCCAAGTCTAGGAGTGAATGGTAAGTGGACACGAAACAAAGGAAAATGTTGGCAACCCTTTATTCCAAGCAAAACAAAAAGTTGTACCAAATAGGAAATATGGAGTACATGATTGAGCTGTGAATAATAAGAACATGATCATAACTATGTAAATACTGAATATTGATTTGGCCAAAGTTACACGCTAACAACCATGACGAGGTTGAGGAGAGGAGGCTGTGCACATGTGCACACGAGGAGGGTGGTTTGAAGGGCCCAGGCTTCCTCGTCCATGGGAAGAACTCATTACACAACAATGAAACTGGAAAATCAAGAAATGACCTTCTAGGAATGTTATTTTAAAGAGGGAAGAAGGTACTACAAGAAATCAGCAAGAAGAATTCAAAGCCATGGCCTGTGGGGAGTGAGAATCAGGGCAGGGGAAGGGAAATGCTGGTTTTCATTATAAGCTTTGCAGAGCCATTTAACTTTTAAAACTATGTACATGCATAACTTTGATAAACATAAATTAAAAAAAAAAACTACCAAAGAAACAAGGAAATGATTAAATGGGTGAAGTCAGCACATTGCAAATGTTTTTAACCAACACATCTCCAATGCGTAAGTAAGTAACTTTGGGCATTTGGGGTCCAGACCAAAAGGCACTGCGTTCCAGACAATCATTTAAAGTCTTGCTTATTATCTTGAAAATTCATGCATAAATTTTCATTCTCCCTCCTAAGACATCCCTGTTTGTTTCTATAGCATGTGGTGGGTTTTTTTCTTTCCTCCTTTCCCCTTCTGCCTCTTGGGTAAGACACACACCAGGGTAAGAAGACAGAGACGTTCTCTTAATATAAGGTCCAGGGGTGCCCGCAGGATGGCTGATTGAGGAGAATATGTCTGATCATCTTCCCGGGTTTAGGGTTGTGAAGACAGCTCTACTCCACCCCAAGGCCAGGCCTGGCACCTATGAGCAGAGAGCCACTGACACCTAAGACTGACCCCCACCCCCACCCCCACAGCAGGAGGGTGGTGCCCTCCAGATGGGAGAAGTGGGGAGGGGAGGGAGGGTGCAGTGCTGGGAAGGGACGTTTGTCTTAGCCCCAGGGAGACCAGGGTCAGCACAGGCCTAGACATCAGCTCCGCTGCGGCGAGAGAACCCGGGAAGGAGGACCCCGTGGAACAGAGGAGAGAGGCCTCTTTCATGTCCCCCTGCTCTTGTGAATCGTGCAATCAGTACAGTGAAACACCTCCCAGCAGACAGCTTATTCCGGGTCTCTCGTTACACAATAGGGATTTCACAAAGAAACCAGGTTCTCAGTTACCTCCATGGGCAGTTAATGACCAAATTTACCCTGAGGCTCAGCACCCCATGAGTTCTCCCAAAGACCCGGGCCCCAGTTCTGTCTGACAGAGTAGCGTGGAGGTCACAAACAGGAAAGGAGCGAAATCCAGGTGGGATGGGCAAACACAGGGCTGGCAGGACAATAGATGGAAGTGTGACGTGTGATGGTTCTGTGTCCCCTCTCCTGTTTTAGACTCCAAGTCAGCCTGTCTGCTCCCTCCTGGGAGGGTTGAACAGGGCAGCAAGCAGAAGCTGCGCAGACCTGTTCCCCATTTCCGGCCTGTGTTCTCCAAAAGCCTGAAGGATGATGTAGGAGGAACGGAATTAGCTACGGAAGCCGGGCAGGAAAGAGAGATTGTCCAGCCAGGGTGGGAGCCACACGTCCATGGTGTCCAGAGGAGAGGGGACCCTGCCGGCTTGACATCAACACCACAGGGAAGCGACAGGGCCTCGAGGGTCGTGGCTGTGTGCGGGGCCCACTCCGTCACAGCCCTTCCCGCTCCCGCACAGGCTGCTGGGAGCTGTCAGCCTAGAGCCACTGCATTCGAGGGGACCGTGCTGGAGGGTTTGTACGAATGTCCTGGGCTATGTAGAGCCCCTGGGACCTTCAGAGGCTTGGGATGCCGAGGGAGTCGCCATTACCAAGACTGAACTGCTTCCTGCCTGGCAGAAGCACCTTATTAGCGAAACCAAGTGTGTGCCTGCCACACAAGTTATCCTCATCGATGCTGCGAATAACTGATGACTGGCCTGGCGCCAAAGGCAGGTGAGAACACCTCACCTGCAGGGAATTCCAAGTGGAACGCCTCTCTGCCTCCCCCTTCCACACACACACACATACACACACATACACCACTGGGTGTTGCATCTCTCTGTCCCATTCCAGAGCCAACTGTCATAACCAGCCGGGACAGTTGAGACGTGTGGCTCTGAGGACTGGCAATGTCAGGGGGCCCTTGAACAGAGCGGGGAGCTGAGGAGGGGAAAGGACACTTTGAAGATAGAAGGGGAGGGTGAATGTGCCAGGGGCTCCGATGTCTGGCAGGCTGAGTGGTAAAGAAATCCAAGTGGGCAAGGGCCACACTGGGGCCAGATCTGACCTCTCCCATCCCCTGGGCATGGCCAGCTGGGGATGCCCAGGCCAATGTACCCCACCCACACTGTGGCCATGTCTAGGGGGCCCAAACAGCACATGGAGGGGGCTGGTTGTCAGGTTCTGAGAGCTGGAACCCAGACTCCAGAGCTTGTGTGTGACAAACAATGGGATAAAAAGAGCCACGTCTCATGACTCTGCAAACAATACCTAGAGAGTTGGGAGGCAGCCACAGGCTGCTCCCAAGGACACAGGTGTGGCTCCTGGATAATGAGGCCCAAACCCTCCACTGCACATCCAGGGCTCACCCAGAACTCCAGGAAGCCAGAGGAGAAGGTCCACCAAGCCCAGGCTCAGCCATGAACACCCCATGCACCTGGCTGGATGACCTAGAGCAAGGACAGTGTTCAAACTCCCGCCCCACTGCCTGTGAGCTGGCCCCCTCTGCCTCCTGACCTCCACATCTTTACCTGTTAGTGAGGGAAAGTGGCTTAGGATTTACACCCGCCGGCTTGGAACTGTGGCAGAGGACCAGCCCCTTCTCCCCAGGTTTTATGATGCTACGTGGAGAGATGGCACCAGAATGACACTCCCTGACTCCTACCCCACATCCCTGGTGGGGGCAACATCTCTGTTCCCAGTTCTAGATTTGTGTGGGGGTTGGAGCCATCAAACAGCAGTCTCCCTGCAAGCCTCCTTCTCTCTGATCCTCTCTGTTCTGGGTGAGCTTGAGAGCTCTGCCAGCCCACACGGCCTCTCAGGTGGGCTGCCCCAGGTGTGATGGGAGGATGGCAGCAGGGTGCTGAGGGTGAGCAGCCAACTGTGTGGAGCACAGAGCTAGGGCCTGCTGGACCCCGGCGGGGCCCGTGATCCTGCTGCCGTCAGTCCTGCCACCATCGGTCTCCTGCGTCTCACTTCACAGTGTGATCTGAGCTGGAGAGGGGAGTAATGGGGTGTTATTTATGAGCCCCTTAAAACCTCCACAGCCATGTGGCAGGCATGGTTACTGGTGTTTTGTAAAAGCACCGTGTCACTTGATCCCCACAACTCTCCAGGGTGGAAACCATTCCCTGTGAATCTGAATGCCTCTCCTTCCTCTGCACAAGAGTCCCCAGGTGGGTGTCAGCATGCTCCCCTCGTGGTTTGCTGAGGAATCAGGAGGACGGTGTTTGATGGGAAGCCTTTGTCATCTCTCCAGCAATGAGCAAGGCTTGGGCTCTCAATGTCTTTCTTTCCTTTTCTTTCCTTTTCTTCTTTCTTTCCTTCTGTCTTTCCTTCTTTCATTTTTTCTTTTCTTTCTTTTTTTTTTTTTAGTTTTGAGAGAACATGAAGGGGGCAGGGTGGCCAAAGCAGTCTCCATAGTTGTACACCATCAGCTGTGACATCATTTCATTCCACACAGGTGGATGTGAGGCCGTGCAGGGCAGGAACCAAACTAGGGGCCTCCTGCATGGGAGGCGAGAACCTTCACCCTGGATCTGTTTCGGTGGTTACCAGTTCTGCCACAATTCAGCCTATAGGGTTGCACAGGCCGGGGCTGGGAATCGAAACTTGGACCTTGCAATTGCAAGGCAAGCGCTTAGCTGTTGAACTATCCCAGCATTCCCGGGGCTCTAGATTTTGTTGTCCATCACGTCATTGATAATCCCAGTGCATTCTCTTGGTTCCATCTTCCAAGGACCACAGATGCCAGAGGTAATTGGGGCTCTACTCCCTGTTTTTCTCAACCCACATGTTCCCCTTAGGTGATTTTGTTTGCTTCATAGCTCCAATTACCACCCATCTGCCCAGATTTATGTGTCCAGCACAAACCCAATACAGAGCTCCAGATGCAGGCCACTCCACACACCTCACTCTGCAGGCCCTTAGTAACCACCTCACCTTCCTTCCCAGGTCTACTTCTCCTCCCGTGTCCTCAGTTCCCACAATAACAGGGCGAAGAAGGGCAGGGCTGCTGAAGGAGGATGCTGCCCAAGGCAGCCAGCCATAAAGAAGTGGGCAAGGCACCCCTGGATCTCCCTTCAACCCGCTTCGGTTCTGTTGGAAGCTAGGGGGACTTGACAGCGGTAAATATAATTAGCGCCCACCACTGAAATTGACAAGAAGGAAGCGGGGCGGGCTGGCTGATGTGGTTAATTAGCTGTTATGGGCTGTGATTAACAAGGGAAGAGAGACCCTTCTGTCAATTACTGATGAGGATATAAATATAGAAAGGGGGCAGAAAGGTGCCGGCTTTTTGCCTGGGGAGGTTTTTGCAGGGAGCTTTTGAACCAGGGGGCTTCTTTAAATGAGGGGTTTTTTTTGCAGAGGACTCTTGTTCAGGGGGAAGCAGCCAACTAGGCACGCTAAGCACAGCAGTGGCTCTGGTGCCCAGCCCTGGAAGCATAGCTGGAGAAGATAAACAGATGGATAGCAGTGAAGGGGAGCACGCTCAGCTCTGGGATCACTGGGCTGGAAGAGGAAAGAAGGCTCCTCTGCTTCTGTGGAGGTCAGAAATCCACCTGAAGGACTAAGCACTGGCTGTCTACTGCCTCCGGGGTTTGCATGGAGGATCATTCTACAGCCACCTGTCTTCTCCAAAGGACGGCTTTGTTAAAAGGGAGAAGTGTTCTGGGTGTAGTCTAGGACAGGTCTGGTGGTAGCAGCAGGGTTATTTCTCTTTTCATGCTTTATGTAGCTCTAAAATAAAGAGCCCTTTCCTTTTTCCCACCCAACCTCTGCCTTCTTGGGTCATGCATGCCCTTGAAATAAATGCTTATTCTATGACTCAACTCTTGTGTCAGTCTACTGACTGAGTGGCACAGGCAGCATGAGCTTAGACTCAGTTTCCCTCTGGTAACACTACCACCATATCTCTCTGACACTGTCCTCTCTCTCAGCCAGACAGCATTTCCTGGTTTCTTCTGCTTCTATCCCTCTGCACAGGCCAATAGGCTTTTCCTGCCAGGTTACTGCCATGGCCCTTTAACCCATTCTGCTCTCATCCCCATCAAATCCATTGTGTGAGCTAGCTCGTATAATATTTTTGAAATACAGATCAAACCTTTTCACTGCTTCAGTTAAAGCCCTTAAAATATTCCCAATACTTTTAGACAGAAATCCAGATTTCTCGCATGGGCCTCTGGGCTCTGGCTGGCCCTGCACCCCTATGGAGGGGCTCAGGACAGCTGCTCCTTTGCATCTTCAGCTCCAGCCACATAATCCTCCTTTCTGCACCTCAGAGCCCCACCCTGGGCCTTACGCATGTGTCTTTACCCTGAACACTATTCCCACCCTCTTGGCCTGAACAACTCCAATCACTCTTCAGGTCTCCACTCTATACTAGCTTGAGTTTCCTGGCTCATTGCTCCTGTGAAATATGGGACAACCAAAACAGTGCTTATTGCAATTAGGACTTTCATTTATTTGTACTTCAGATGACTATTTCCCAGTGGGATTGTGGTCCATGAACATGGTGCTCTCTCCAGCCTGTTTCTCGACTATATCCCCCAAGGCCTTGCATAGGTCTAGCATACAGCAGGGCTAGTCAATATTGATTAAATGGATTACTTAGAAATGGCTATTAAATAAGTGATAAAAACGATGACTATACTGGTTTTTAACAGACTTTAGTTTTTAGAGAAGTTTTAGGTACACAGCAAAGTTGAGCAGAGTTACAGAGATTTCCCATATGCCCCTGTCCCTACACACAGTGTCCCCCAACATCAATATCCCACACCAGCGTGGTACATCTGTCATAATCAATGAACCTGTATTGACACATTATAATCACCCTAAGTCCATAGTTTACATTAGAACTCACTCTTGATGTAGTAGATTCTATAGGTTTGGACAAATGTACAATGACAACTACAGTATCACAGAATATCTTCACTGACCTAAAAATCCTCTGTTTCTCCTATTCACCCCTCTCCCCACAAGTCCCTGGAAAACACTGATCTTTTTACTGTCTCCATAATTTTGCCTTTTTCAGAATGTCATATAGTTGGAATCAAACAGTACATTTTTGACAGTTTTTAATCAGGTTTTTTATTTTCTTATTGTTGAGTTTTAATAGTTCTTTGTATTTTAAGGATTTTTAATAAGTCCTTTATCAAATACATTTTTTATAAATATTCTCTCCCAGTCTGTGGTGTATCTTCTATCTTCTTGAAAATACATTTATTTTTAAAGACAAAAATAAACCCAAAGCTATTTTAAAGAGTTTGTAAAACAGATAAATTCATGCGCCAGATTCAGGGCCTTCTTCTTAGCTATTGAACCCATGCAAGGTTACAGATCTGGAAGTTCTCAACATGAGAGAGCAGATTTGTCAGAGTTACAGGGCATCTTCTCACCTGCCCTGATGAAGCTGAACAATGAAGAGAGTCGAGCCTATCACAGCTGGCCTGCTAGCGCCCAGTTACCCATCTCATGTGTCCTGGGCTGGCCCGTACCCAGGCTCAGGCCTTAGGGCAGAAATGCCCAAAGTCCTTCACATAGAGATTCCACAGGGCAGAAGGGGGCTGGGGGGAAGCACCCCAGGACGATGCTAGAGGCAGATTTGCCTTCAAGCTAATGACACTTCCAAAACAGGGACTCAGTTTATAGGAGCCCCTTCCAAAGCCCCTGGAGGGGCTCTGGCAACATAAGACAGCCTTCTCTTTGCACTGGGGCTTACCCTCTGTCACAAATATCCCCACCCCCACTCCCCATCAAGTGGCACTGTCAGGGCCTCTGGCATTTGAGATCCAGCTAAGGAGAATCTCAGTTGAAAATACATTGTCTAAACTATAATTTGGATGGAAAAACATTCTGAGAAGGTTGCAATAAAATCAATGGGAAGTTAAAGTTTTCCAATTTAGACAGAAATGTGATTTGGTCCTATCTGAATTTTTAATTAAGAAACAGAAAAAGATAAAAATTTATGAAATATACTCACAAGATAACTTTTAAAGACAAGCAATGAAATCAATAGAAGTTATTGTTAATAAAATTAACTTCTAAAATATTCACATTTTACCCCAAAGAGGAAGAGAGAAATTGTTAATACAAATAATAAATAAGCTCTTGGAGTGTTTAGTAATCTAATTAATTAAAAGGAGTGATTACTATGACTTATTGGGATGATATTTACATCTCTTGCTTAATTGACCAAAACTGATAATAATGAAAACATAAAACTCATAAATGCCATTATAACATGGACTTAGATATAAATATGATCGTTCAGAGAATGAAATTAATATGAAGAAAAACTTGAAATGCTCTAAAATCCTACAGTTTAGATATGATATGAGGGGTGATCAAGAAATTTACAGAATGGGGAAGCTGGGATGGCTCAGCGGGTTAAGTTCTCACTTTGCAGCCCTGAGACAGAGGATTGAATCCCAGCTCTGGCCCAGGTGGACCCATATGCTGAACTGGGGTGTGCCCCCAGTTCAGTTTTTGCCAGGGCCTATGTGGGAGGCTCCTGGCCCAGTTTCCCCCTGTGCAGCCCCATGCCCACCTGTGGAGTGAAAGTATATGGAAAACTAATGCTGTCAACTATGGAGACTGTTCTGGGCCCTCCCCCTTCTCTCTGTCTCTCTCTGTCTCTGTCTGTCAAAAACAATAAAAATAAATCTTTAAAGAAATTTACAGAATGAAGGGAAAGAAAGTTTAAAAATAAAAGCTATTATTTTTCCTTTTCAATATATTCACCCTTAACCCTAATACACTTTTCAGATCTTTCAATAAGTTTATTGGTAGGTATTTTCAGGAAAAAAAATGTTTTGGTTTTGTCCTCAAACTGCAGCTTTAACCTTTTTGTCATCTATAAATTTCTTCCCTTCAAGCTGTTTTTCCATATTTAGGAATAAATAATAATCAGACAGAACCAGGTCTGGACTGTAGGGAGGGTGGTTTAATGGCTGGAAGCCACAGTCATGAAGAGCAGCCAATGCAACATTGCTCTTGTGCACGGGTGCATTGTCATGCAAAAGTAGCACCCTGTTGGTTCATTTTTCTCTTCGCCGTCACAGATTCTTGTAACTGTTTCAGCAGATTGGAATAGTGCTATACAGCTATTGGGACATCCTAATCCTTATACTCAATTAGCAGGATGCCCTCCAAATCCCCAAAACCAGTAGTCATGATTTTTCCAACTGATTGTGGCACCTTGAACTTCTTAGGAGGTGGCGTGCCCTTTCCATGCCACTGTGTGGACTCCTGCTTTGACTCAAGCTCATGAGGATGAATCCAAGTTTCATCTCCAGTGACAATCCAGTTTAAAATGTCATCTTTGTTGTCTCTGCAGAGATCCAAAAACTGTCTTCAACTCTCGGCCCACTATTGTTTTTGAAGTGGTTTGAGCATTTTCAATGCCCATCTTTTTTTTTTTTCTTTATTGTTTTTGACAGAGACAGAGAAAGACAGAGAGAAGGGAGAGGGCCCAGAGCAGTCTCCTTAGTTATTACATCATCAGTTTACAACATGGTTTCATTCCACACAAGTGGGTGGGAGGCCACGCAGGGCAGGAAATGAAAGGCATGCCACTCCTCAAGCCAGGGGCCGAACCGGGGCTGAGAACTGAACCCAGGGCCTCCCACATGGGAAGCACACTCCAATTCAGCATATGGGTTCACATGGGCTGGGGCCCAGACTCCATCTTTGGTCCCCGGGGGGGCTGCAAAGTGAGCACTTAACTCACTGAGCCATCTCGGCTTCCCCTCAGTACCCATCTTGCACTGACTTTTGACATCCTTAGATGCTGATGGGGAATATTCATAATGATTGTAAGTGATACTCCAACCATTTCTGCAAGCTACTTTTTATTCAATCTAGCATCTTCCACTACAAGTTTTCTAATTTTTTTCTTTTTTTTTTTGACAATGTCTAAGGAAGTGGCCTCAACAGAGTGTCCTGGACATACGTTGTCCTCAGTGGACTCTCTGCCTTGCTTAAAAAGGCTATGCCACTTGTAAACCATGGATTTCTCAGGGTAACAGTCCCTATAAACTGCTAACATCTCCAAAATGGTTTAAGGTATTTTTTCTTGTTTTGTGAGAAATTTCATGATGGCTCAAAATTCAATGTTGTCCGGACTTGCAGTTTTCTTCACTTTGATGTGATTTGGTGATACCTGAAAGAACATGTACACAAGTAGGCTGAAAACTGGCACGTATATTAATACTAATAATAAGTCACACAATTAGACTGTGTGCATTAGTACTCCCACCTCTTCAATAACCTTCCATTCTGCAAATTTTATGACCACCCTTCATAGAAACGTGATACAAGAGTTCCCAAATTTGATAATAATACCATAATTTATATGTCATTACCAATCAGTTATGGAGTTGAAAACATTTTTTCTAAGCTACTAAAAATATTTTAAATATTTTTGATTAGCCATGCCCTGAAGGTAGACTGACTTCTGTTTTTATTATGACTATAGGAAATTGTTGTCATATGAAGAGGAGAACAAAGAATACTCAGTCATAAATGTAAAGAAAGTACTATAGAATTGTCTAGAAGTTTATAAAAATGATGTTTTTAAAGGGTTGTGTGATGTTTATGTTATTTATCAGCTTTTTAAAAATGTGTAATTTATGGTGGTTCTTATCTCGTCTTAAGCAAATATTCACTTTTATACCTAATTTTGTATTCATATGTTTGTGTTCTTTTTTGTTTGTTTTGTTTTTTGACAGAGAGAGAGAGAGAGAGAGATACAGAGACAGAGAGAGAACTGAGCTGGGGGCACTCCCCAATACAGCACATGGGTCTGCATGGGCCAGGGCCGGGATTCGATCCTGGGTCCCCAGCGCTGCAAAGTGAGCGCTTAACCCACTGAGCCATCCTGGCTTCCCCTCTTTTTCTTAAAGTCCCCTAAGTTGAATAAGAAATACTAGAACTTAGGTCTGCCATGACTGACAGGGGTGACAGGGATGGATGTGGAGCCCGCCCATGACAAAACCCTCCATGGGCTCAGCCCTAAGAGGGAAGCTACCATCTGGCCAAGCACACCCAGGCTCCCATGACAGCCTGCAGGAGCAGAGCCCCTGACCCTGAAGCTTTAGCAAAGGGGTCCTGCCAGGGAGTTCCTGCTTCAAGTGGGAAGGACTGACATCTAGTCCCTAGATACCTAGGCACCAGATTAACTTCTGAGTCACTTTCAGCTCTGACTCTTTTTTAAAAGCTAATGGTGGGCACTGTCACTCTCCTGGAGAGCAAACATAGTGACTCAAACTTTCTGGAAGACAAGTTGGCAGTAAATATTCAACATGCTCATATTCTTTAGTCCAGTGATTCCCCTTCTGGAAATCTATGAATAGAGATAGTTAGAAATGCAGACAAATATGTAAGGAAAATGAAGTTCCCACAGCATTGCATGGCACCATGATAATACAATAGCAACAGTGTTTTAACAAATCCCTCTGTCTTGCAGTTAGGTATCCATAACTGGGATAAATTTATCAGAATATTTGCTAAAGTGTTTCTGAGTGGTACAATTGGGAGTAATTGTTATTTTCGTGTGTGTGTGTGTGTCTGTGATGAACACAAATGACTTTGACAATCAGAAGAAAACGCCTTTTCTAAATAAACCAGTGTGGAAGGAACTTGATCAGACACCTACAGTAGGTGGCTTAGCACCAGCTCCCACAGGAATCTCTCAGTCCTCACTGTTCTTTCTTTAAAATAAATGGCTTCAGCAGAATGGGCCCCACCCACCTCTTTTCTCCAGGATTCCTGGAGCCTTTGCTCAGACACTTGGATTTAGAAATTCTCTCATAAATTTGCGGCAGACTTTTGCAAGATTCTTTGCATTCTAATATGGGGGCAGCGCTTAGCTCAGGGCAGGCAGGCTATTGTTCAAAGCCCCTTGGACAGCCAGGCAGTCCTCTTGGTTCTTATATCCACAGAGCCATGGAGGTGCATGGAACAGAATGTCTGAGAGGGCATAGACTGGAAATGCCCTCCTCCTCAGGGCAGTCCTTTGCCTATACAAAAATCTTACCTTGCTGTTCTGTAAAATGAGGAGAACGAGAGCTCCCCAAGGTCCTGGTTCTGCCCTTGAACACTGCCACCCAGGTGCTGCATCATGGTTGCTGCACAGCAATGACACAGAGTCCATTCATCCAGTGTGATTGTCATGGCTCCATTTTGGGCTGGACAGATCGATATTACTCATCCTAAAATGAACCTGATTCCCAGAAAATAGGCTGTTCACTAGTTTCCTGGAATCTTTATTTTATTTATTTATTTATTTATTTATTTATTTATTTATTTATTTATTTATTTTACTAGACCTGGGATTCTGGAAATATATAAACTAAACAAGCTGTGTATGCATAACTTTTTAAACAGAGATGAGGAAGGGGAAAGGAGACAAAAATATTATGAGCTACTGTGTTCCTGGTTTGTGCCTGCTGCTATAGGTGTGGGACAAGTCTGGGAGCTGGTGAGCGCCATTGGTGCTCAGTGCAGGGACAGGGTTGGTGCCACTACCACCACCAGTGCAGCTAGGATCCCTGTCACAGCAACCTCTGTGCATAATCCTCATAGCAGGGGGCTCTCCCTCTCACTCAATGTCACAAGAGTCTCCAGTGACCAGGGGTGTCCTGGGGTCCAATCCAGGAAGGTTCCAAAGAGAAACAGGAAGACCAGGAGAAGTTAAGGTGCAAGGTGCAAAGAGAGAGGCCAGGGAATCAGGAGCACTGAGGAGGCTCAGAGCACTTCAGAGACGACCAGCCAGGGAGAAAGACCCCTGGACACAGCATGGCAAACAGACCCTACCCTCTGAGAGGCTCCGCACCCCCAAACTCCAGTCTTCCTTACTGGGCTTTCACACAGAAGGGATTTCTACAAGGTATGACAATTAAATTCACAAACCTGCCACGTGTGCTTACATTGTCAGCACTGTACGAACAACTCAGTACGGTTTCATAACCTTGGTATATCAGTGTCTCACAGCTGTGTTCTTGTCGCCATGTGGGAATATCTTGCTGAGTGGCATTCATTATTGTTGTTGTGTGTTTTTGTGTGCCATCATGAGAACGTCAATGCTTGAATTAGAGCAACAAACATTAAATTTCTTGTGAAACTTGGCAAGAGTGGAAGTGAAATCAGGGATGTGCTAGTCCAAGTTTATGAGGATAATGTCATGAAGAAAATGGAGTGTACAAATGGATTAAACATTTTTCTGAGGGGAGAGAAAGTGTCACTGAGGAAGAGAGGTCAGGACTGTCAGAAATGAACAGAACTGACAAAAACATTGTAAAAATATCGAATTGTGAATCAAAAGCAGCTGATCATGAGAAGCATAGCAGACCAAGTAAACATCAATAGAGAAACAGAAGATCTTCACTGAAAATGTTGACATGAGAAAGGTGTGTTAAAAAATGGTCCTGAAGGAGCTCACTGATGAGCAAAAGCAAAGGAGAGTCGAAATTTGCCAAGACCTTTTTGAGAGTCAAGAAGATGTTTTGGGCCCTGTTATTACTGGTCATAATACATGGGTGTACCAATACAACCTTGAAACAAAGTGTCAAAGTGCACAGTGGAAGTCAGCCAATTTTCATGACCAAAACAGTCAACCAGTTGACTATTTTGAAGTGCTGAAAAAACTGTGTCAAAAGGACAAAAACCACTTGAACTTTTCACCAACTCATGGCTCTTGCATCACGACAATGCACCAACTCACACGGCACTGTCTGTGAGGGAGTTTTTAGCCAGTAAACAAATAACTATATTGGAACACTCTCCCTGCTCACCTGATCTTGTCCCCAGTAAAATTTTCTTTACCCAAAAATAATGGAAATATTGATAGGAAGACATTTTGATGTCATTCAGGAAATCAAGGGTAATACACTGACGGCTCTGATGGGCATTCCAAATTGCTTTGAGGGGTGGACTAGGCACTGGCATCAGTGCAAAGCTTCCTAGGGCGAATACTTCAAAGGTGACAATGGTGATATTCAACAATGAGGTGTGTAACACTTTTTCTAGGATGAGTTCATGAACTTAATTGTCACCCTTCATATGTGCCTATCAGCCAGCAAAGGAAGAGGCACGGAAATGAAGTGGAGCAGACCCTGTTGGGGGTCTGTTCAGCCTTTGTTGGTTGAGTGCAATTCAGGCTAGGTCATGACACGAGGAACCATCTGATACAGAGGCTTCATCGGCAGGAATCACTGGGTGCAGCCTCCAAGCTTGCTCAGAAGAATGTCTGAGTCAGAGAAGACGGCCAGTGTCTCAGAGAAGCTGGGGAAACTGAGACCCGTGGGGGGAAGCTTAACTCAGTAGCATCCCAGCTGGCAATGGCACATCTGGAAGCAGCTGGAAACCACACTGTGAATAACCATGCTTTGGTTTTGGTCACAATGCCCATGAGAACATTCCTCCCACTGCACCTGCTCATGGGCTTCCAAATCATCCACTTGTTCATAGATACTCCCCATCACCAGCCTTTCATGAAATAGGCTTGGAATTTCTGACCACACATCCACTTTTGCCCACCACAGCAGCCTCTCAGCTCAGGCCACACCCACTTGGGGTGCCCCACTCTGGATGCATGAAGCCAATCTGTGAGATGCTGGAGAATGGTCAGAAAAGCTCTGATATTTACTACTTGCCAACTTCATCACATCTCAGTGTCCTACCACAGAAAATACGGCTCTGAGTTGATCATAGATGTAGCCCAAAGCCCCCATCTCTGCATCTGTGGGTCCTCCAGGACAGGCCACTCTTAATGGGCAGGTCCTAACGCCTTAGGCTGGACTTACAGAGGGGGCCAAACCTTCCTGCACAATCTTGCTGCTGAGAAAGATGCTGGTTCTCCATGCTGGTCCTCTGCAGAAGCCCACCCAACCACGGTGGCCCTGTCCCAGCAAGGCCCCGAGCTGGCCTCATCCCTCCGTGCTGGTCCTCTGCAGAAGCCCACCCAACCACAGTGGCCCTGTCCCAGCAAGGCCCCAGGCTGGCGGAGGCCTCCGTGCTGTGCTTTCCCAGGCAAACAGGGATCCACTGGCAGGAGCCAGAGCAGCAGCCATCACAGGAGGCTTCCTGAGCCCTGGCTATGTGCCAGCACTGTTAGCACAGGGCAGTTCTCAGCACCGGCCATGAGTCAAGGGACAGGTGATGAGGGTGGTCAGGTCTTCCAGAGGGAAGCGGGGCACCAGCTGGTCCCAAGTCAGGCTGGAACCCACAGACCTCAAGGAGCCCAGCTTGGCCATCCAGCTTCCCTCTCTTTCTTGTCTCAATCTGTTTCTCTGTCTCTACCTCTTTCCTTCTGCCTCTGTGTCTGCCTCTCTCCCTGTCCCTCTGTCTCTCTCTGTCTCTGTCTCTGTCCCCCTCTCTACCCCCACTACCTCCATGCTCATCTTCCTCTGGCAGTAGTTGCTCTGTGCCCAGGGCCATCTGGGGGCCTGCAGGGGTGTGTGCCACCCCATTGCTCAGTGGTGCGTGACCCAGTACTTGTCCCTCATCCTGCCTCACTGCGTCCTGACACCACGGGGCTATCCCTGCACCACTCTCTGCCCCTGGGAGCTGCGGGGTCCCCTCCCCTACATGCCCACCCCCTGCCCCGCTTCCCCAGCCAATGTCCCTGTCTTGCCCTCAGCTTTGTATAGAGCATAGCAGCTCAGATGCCTGCTGTCTGTCCTGGAAGCTTTTGGTCAGGAAGCTTCTAGACTCAGAAGGCTTTCCTTTTGTCTCCTCTGGGGTGGATGGCTGGCACAGATTAGCTCTGGCCTTCCTCCAAGCATAAGAGAGGCTGGAAGCCAAGCCACCCACAGACTCCTGGGTCCAAACAGTGGGTGCACTACCAGGTTTCTGGTCCAAACCGTCCAAATCACTGACCTCGGGGATGGGGAGCTCTCTCCCTGCTCCCCACACAGTCCTGAGCGTTTTCAGTCTGCTACCAATGACCTTGGGTGCCCATTGCGTCCCCCATGCGCCTCTCTAGGGCAGCTAAGATCATAGGGTCATGAGCAAGGGTCAAGGGTCATGAACATCATCCCCATCATGGTGGGGACTGTCAACAGAGTGGCCTAGAGGGCTCCAGGCAGGGAACATGTGCAGCGAAGGGGAACATTACACAGAGTGATGGGGTAACTCTTCCACCAACTAGATTGGGCAGCTGTTTACACAGTGGGACCTCGTCCTCCAACTTTTCAAGAGAAACTTCAAATTTGGATTTTTATGTGAAAATGTTGGGACACCCACATTGTTTGAGAAGCGTTCTGTAAGCCAAGTAAAATATACTGACAGGATGAGTCTGGCCTGCAGGCCACCTTCACGACCTGTTTGGTGGCCCCCTAGCACCCACCCCTAACCCCTCATGACCACCACCCAGAGGCCCACAGAGGGCTCCTCCCAGGTCCCACACTCCCCTTGTGCCTGCCTGGGTCACATGCTCTGCCCCACCCAGAGCCGTCAAGGCACCCATATGATCCCCACTCCAGGGTCCCTGAGGTCTACGGCCTCTAGGCTGGTCAGCCTGCCCTCAGACCCCGCCCTTCCTGCCTCTCGCCTTGCACAGCTGATCACAAACAAAGCCGAGGCAGTAGGAGGCTCCAAGCCTCCAGAGGGACAGACTGCCCTGGCTCACTGGCTGGGGTTTCGTTTCCCTTCTTTGCTGTCACTGACGATGTTTAAGCACGGCTACTTTCTGTCTCCACACAGGCAACCAGGTCAGGGCACCTGCCAGGAGCTGAGGCCCATGGCCCCCAAGGAGGCTCCTGCCTGCACCTGGCAGGCCAGCTTGGGACAGCCCCTCCAGTGGCCAGAGTCACTAGATTTGCTGAGCTAGAGCTGTGCAGTCTGGGCATGTGACTTAGCCCAGGTGACCTGCTTCTTCATTCATGAAGTGAGAACATAGTATCTCATGCTAGATCAGGAGGGACTAAGTTACCTAACTCACTTGAATTCCCCCAGCTTTCCCACCTGCAGGAACAATAATAATGGCTAACATATATTGAACGCTACTGTATGGGATGCACTTTGATAAGAGCTGACAAATCTCATGTGACCATCACAACTGCCCTGTGTTTCCACTTTACAAATGGAATCCCAGCTCCAGAGAGGTTGGGCCCTTTGCCCCTGGAGAGCACAGATTTGAGTTTGGTCATCTCAATGTGGAATCTAGAAATACCAGCTGGCTGCAATGACTGACCTCCAGCCCCTTTAGCTCTCTTGCTCTAGAGGTAACCACTCTCTGCCAGTGTCTGCCATTTGCCCTGGGGTCCAACATGTGTGGGTACAGTGCCTGAACACCTCTTGGGGGCTGGTCCTTCTCAACTCTTGACATGGAATTGTGGGCTTTCTACCACCTGCCCCCTCCCCCAAGCTGGCTCCCACTGCTTGCCTGTGTAACACAAGTCTAGAGTGTGTGACACTACTCACTTCGCCCAACCAGCTTCTGCGCATCCTTCAGAACCCAGTGCAGACATATCTTTTACTGGAAGCTGGGCCCAGCAACCTCGACCCCTACCCAGGCTGGAACCCCTTCTCTAGGCTGTGCCAGCACCTATCATACCTTGACAGCATGCTCCTCATGCAGTATGAGTTTGTGATGGAGTGAATCACATAACTAAGCAGAGGCATGGCACCTGTCTTGGCCTGAGGGTCCCAGCAGCTATTCCCAGGGACCCCATTCCCTGCCTTAGATGCCACCCCAGACCACTGTTCTCCACTCCCAAGCAAACCACATCTTACTTGGAGGCCCTGGGGCTACAGAGCCTCCAAGGACAAAGGCTGACGTCTACGTTGGGGGTCCTGCCTGGGCTCTGAGAGAAGCTGCCAGTTGAAGCCCCGGGCCCCCACGCTCCAGCTGGCTCTTCCTATGCGAACTGGGACAGCTTCCCTTTCTATGGCTTTGTTTTAACACCTGAGTCCAGATGCCTTCTCATCAGTGAGTGCCGTGCCTTTCTCAGGGCTGAGCGGGACTGAGGGATCCAGGAGCCCCAGGCTGCCCTCGATGTGACTTCCCGTGGTGTTATTAGCACAGCAGGTGATAAGGTGAAGATGACTTGTCAGCCATTTAAGCAAGGCCAGAGATGGGCATGCACTCAAAAAAGGGGGGAAAGATATACATTCCAGCTGTTGAAAGGGTTTCCAGGAGGGGGGGGGGTCTCTTGGTGGCAGAGCTCCCCCTGCTGGTCATGCTGGTGCTGTAGCTTCAAGTGTTCTCTGCTAGAGGGAATGGGGGTGGGGGTGGGGAACCAGGAGTTCTGGGATCAGGACAACCCATTTATCTCTCTCTCTGACACACACACACACACACACTGCCACCTCTCCTCAGGACCCCTCTGCCCACTGGAACCACCAACAAACCAGTCACAGAGTCAACAAATTTAAAGCACCTACTGTATGCAGAATCAGCTCCTTCATGGTACCCACCACGCGGGGCCTTCCCTCCACATCTGTATTTCACCAAGGGGTCTTCCTGTGCCACCTCAGTGCTCGCCATCCATGGAGCTGGCCCTTGCCCCTTCCCCTATGGCAGGGCCCCAGGTCCACATGCCCCTGCTTGGACAAGTGACCAGTAGTTCAGGGAAGTGCTCTGCTTCTGTGCTTTGCAGCACCCCACCCCCACCCCCAGCCTGCACACCACCCTGCATTCCGTGTGCTTCCCCTGCCTGCTCACAAGCCTCCTTGAGAAAGGCCAAACTCCTCCCAGTGGCCGATAAAGTGGGTGCTAAGACCTCCCTGAGGACAGGCTGACTACCCCCTCACACATCACCCTCTGAGCATCTCATAGCTCACAGCACTGTTTCCTGAAAACACCTTACACCACCACCCCACAGACACCCCCACAGCTCGCCCACAGACACACTCCGCTTTATACCCTCCCACCCAGCCTTCACCTGTCATGCCAACAGACAGACTCCCATCCCGTTTCTCTGCCTCACACCTACATCACACGTATCCCCCCACTTGTCTCTCCACTTGAGACCCCCACCTAGAAACCCCCACTCCCCTGACACACTCATGCCCCTCCTGGCTCCTGCACTCAGGGCTCTGCAGGAGAAGGAGCTCACAGGCCTCAACGTCCAGTTTCCCAGGAGGAGCCTTTGAAAGGCATTGAATTCGCAGGGAGGTCTGGTCCTCCTGGAGGGCAACGGCAGGCTGCCAGGGCCACACGCCCTGGGGGCAAGGCAGGGCAGCCAGCGGGACCATTATTCATGCCTCCCAGCTGGAACCAGGCAGGCCCTACCCCAGAGCCCTTCTGCATTTGAGGAGGCAGCCGGGAAATGAGGCCTTGTACCCTGGGGCCCAATGGCCCGTTTGAGTAGCTCCCCTCAAGCAGAAGTTTCCCACATCGTCTTCCAGCCAGGGCCACTGCACCCAAGCTTTCTGCCTCCACAGCAACGGCAGCTTCGCTTGGCACCGTGTCTGGGCCCAAAGCATGGGGGAAGGCCATGGGGAGGGGTGGGGGGCGAGTGGCCATGCAGGCTGGCCAGGATCCTGGCTGATGGGGGCCCATTCTGTGAGGATCCCTCCAGCCCTCACACCATCTCTTTTCACCATCTTGAGGCACCATGGCCTACATGGGGCTTGGGGACCCATCAAGGTAAGTTGCCATCACTGGGCTCCTTCCAAAGAACTGTGTGACCCCAGGCAGTGACATGGCCTTTTCCTGCCTTGTTTCCTCATGTGCTCCTCATCAAAATAAGCTTGAAGGACCCACTTGAAGATGAAGAGAGAAACTGTGTGCACAGCCCCGAGAGCAGTGCCTGGGCCCAGTGAGCCTCTTTCAATATACTCTCCTGCACTGCCTTCCACCTAGAGTCTCTTTAATCCAAACTTAAGTCTCCTCAGGACTCAGGGACCCCCAAAATGGAGTGTGCCAGTCTCTCCCCTCCCATAAAAGCCCCATCCAGGCTGTGTCAGGCCCCACAGGGAGTGCTCTCCGCTCAGCCTCACGCCCACTTTCCCTGCAGGGCTGGGTGCTGACATTGCATCTCTTGGACCCAGTGTCCCCACCCTCTGAGTCCCACATCTCTGTTCCACTCCCTGCCACCAAGACACCCAGGACACTGAGCCCTCTCTGTTCTTCTGACAGATCCTGAGAGTCCCAGGATCTCAGCTCCTTACCCCCAGCCCTTTGGCAGGACCAAGGTAACCCAACAGGGGATTGGAGGGCAGCAGGGAAGCACTGACCATGCAGAAGCCCTCAGCGATGCTCCGTGGGAGACACGGAGACTCCACTAGCAGGATGGCTTCTTTGGAGACATGCCATGTCCTGCTATCTGTGTCTCCCCATCCCTGCTCCTGACTCACAGATAACCTGGCCCCCTCACTGGCTCCTCACACTCCCCAAACCTGTGGTCAGAAGAAGACTTTGCCACATTCAGATCACACTTGCAGCAGTCTCCTCAGGACAAAGGTGCCAAGAACTTGGTGTCACCTGCTGAAGTCTCATGTGAAGATCATCCTCCTATCAGGCCTGGACATGCAGGTGGATCTGCATGTGCATACATGGGGCAAGACTGGTTCCCAGGACCTCTGAGCCCGCCCCACCTGCCCAGAGAGCCCACTCCCGCTGACCAATGGAAATGCGGCCAGTCAGTCAGTCATCAGGCTCCTCCTTGCTCTGAGTCCACCCTGCTAAGACCTGTCCCCATTTTCTGACCTTTGATTTTTCTTCCTTCTTCCAGCCATCGTCCCCACTGAATTCAGTCCTGGGATTTGGAGGTATGGTCTTTACCTTCAACTTACCCCAGTCTTGTGCCTTGAACTTGGCCCTTTGGCCTCTCCTGCCCACTATATGCTCAAGTGAGCTATACCCGTGTGTGGCCTGGTGCGCAGCAAGCAAGCAAGCGAAGCTTCGTCTGTATTTACAGCTGTTTCCCATGGCTCCCATTGCTGCCTGAGCTCTGTCTCCTGTCAGAGCAGCAGGGGCACTAGATTCTAATAGGAACGCAATCCCTACTGTGAACTGCTCATACACACCACCGCCCCCCAGCCATGGAGAAGTCGTTCTCCAGGAAACCAGTCGCTGGTGCCAAAAAAGTTGGGGACTACAGTTCTAGTGCAGAAGGGGAGGGCCCAGGGCTGGAGTTCATCCTCATGCAGCACTTCAAGGCTCCCAGTTCCCCTCCTCCACAGAGACAGGGAGATCACACAGAGGGAGACAGAGCTCCCATCTTACACAGCCAGAGGGCATGTGCTGAGGAGGAGCTGGCCTGTGCTCTTCTCAGCCATCCCGGAAGCTTAGCATCAGGGGACCCACCCTCCTTGCCTGCATCCTGATTAGCTGAAGGTTATGCAATAGAGGGCTGGGGAGGGTAGAGGAAGGGGCAGAAGGCCCTGGGGGGAAGCATGGGAAAGGGAAGTTTCCCGTAATAGACACAGAAAAGCGTCAGTGGGAATAAGAGGAGAAAGAGGGCCGGCACGATGTGAAGGACTGAGCAGGCTCTAAGGAGTCCTGTGCCTTTCTGCGCCAGGTCCAGTGGCTGCTTTTCCAGAGAGTGGAGCAAAAACCCACAGGCCAGCACAACCCGAGTGACCAAGCAGGGCCCAAAAGGCAGCAGGGCATGGCTCCCAGGGGACCTTGCAGTGGGATTCCTGTTGTCTTCTCAATGCTCTGTGACTTCCTAGGGAAGCCTGGGAGGCTGAACCTGGAGCATGTGCCCTTCGAATGGCAGGGCTTGCCTGACTAGTCAGTGGTAGGAGCATTGTGAACAAGGTGTGCGAGCCCTTGTGCCACTCGCAGCGACAGGACTCTACCTTACAGCTGTCCACATCACCCTCTCATCCTCCAAGTCTCCCAAATCTCCTCGTCTCAGCGTCCCTGCGCTCCTTCCTTGAGGCCCCAATATTCCTGTGAAGCCCCTGTGTGGCTATGCTGAAGGGGATCAGAGTACCTTCTGAACTATGCTACCAAAAAAGCACCTACCACCCCCGCACCCCCTTGGACCATTTTCCATGGGCACATTGCCCTGTAGCCCAGTGAGGAGCGTGGGTGAGGAGGTGCTGACAACACCCATAGTTCTGCCCAGCCCTGTTCACTGGACCTGGATCTACAGCTTTTGTTTGAACCGACAACATGGGGTTCCAAGGCCCTCACAGTGCTCTCCTTTCTGAACTCAGCTAGAGAGAGGCTCACCTGGAGACACGTTCTCATCAGGGGCGTGCCCAGGAGCAGCTAGTGTGACCAGGGATGTCCAGGGCTCCCTGGGGATCAGGGGAAGAACATGCGTGGGCCAGGGGTTCTGCCCTGTGCAGCAGGACCCCCAGGAGCCGCACTCATTACTTCCCGGCACCTCAGGCTGCTCTGTCTCCCCACTTTCCGGGCTTGCTCTCCACCAGGCAGGCTATGAGCTCAGGGCCTCACTCTCACTGAGCCCCACAACAAGATCAGGGGGCAGAGGCCAGGTTGCCAGTGGCCATTGGCCAGAGTGGCCATTGCTGGAGGCTGGGGGCCACCCACCCCACCCCAGACTCACCTCCTTCCATACAAAACACAGGAAGCTCCGGGCAGTGAACATGGGAAAAGTACATCTATTCTAATTTTCTCAGGAACAAGGTGAAGTGACCAATATGGGGCATTTATTTCCCTGATGCCAAACATCTGAGTCCATCAGGAAAAATGGCCCTAGTTGTTTGAGGGTCTCTAATATCCAGATGTTGGACACTAGGGAACTCAAACTTCCACAAGAGGACTTTGGATTCTGAAGCCAGAAGCCTCCCAGAGGTCACTGAGTCACGGCCAGCACCTGACAGGTGTGTGTGTGTGTGTGTGTGTGTGTGTATCTGTTTCTGTGATGGATTGACCAGCAGAATCAGGGAGCCAGGACTGGGAACAGGAAAGACTCCTGTGCTCCTCCGGGGTCACCTGTCACCATAGGAAGTGCCACCTGTGAGTGCCTAGCTTACAGTGGTGCTCAGAAAAATGCTGGAAAGTGTCCACAGACTGGAGGTTAAGTGGGAGTGTGCTTGGCAGGCCTGCCCCCCTCTGTGCTGCACCCACATGTGTGCCTGCCTCATCTGAGCCAAGGAAATTGCAGCGAGACAACTGGAAGCTTCTCCCAGATCCTCTGCCAAGTGGGCCTGATGCCAGAGCTGAGGCCCAGGGCATCTCTGCCAAGTTTCCAGGCTCTTGTCATGCTTCACTGCGACTCGTATACTTCCTTACTTCTTTAGAGAGGGGTCCAATTGAAGAGAGCTGGCTTGCCTCTAAGCCTAGACCTATTTTCTCTACACACTTTTTTTGGAAGAGAGAACAAATTATTTTCCTTCTTCTCTGTGGATGCTGGTGATGCGCTCTGGGAGAACTGCTCAGAGGCACCTGTTGCCAACTCCCACTGCCGGACGCTTTGAAATCAAAAAGAGGAAATGCCACTGGGTTTCTTTAAAGTCCAGTGACAGTGTCTTATAGGAAATATGCTGGCATTAATAGTACCCTGAATGTCACACAAGGTGAGGGCCACAGTGCATGTGGCAATGATACGTCTGGAAGGGCTGACCTTAACTCAGCAAGGAAAGCGTATCTCCCAGAGGGTCCCACAGTCCTGCACTCCTGGAAATTCAGGGCATGGGGGAGAGCGTGGCCCCCACTGGGCAGACCCACAGTGGCTGAACCTCTGAGAACAGCCTGGACTGGCTGCCAGCATCCCAGGAAGAGGGCAAAATTGACCTGCAGTTCCCAAGTGAGGCTGCTTCCGTGACCTGAGGGGTTTATACTCATTTAGGCGAATGATTTTTTCAAACTGGGAGGCTCAGTAAGCATCCTTTGAAGCCCTCAGTGGAGAAAACGCCACCATGAAAGGTGTCTTTCAGGGAAAAATCACACAAGAGCCACCTTGAGAGTCTCCTTAATACACAGGAGCCAAAGTGAGGATCACAACCTGAGCCTGCTGTCAATGGGCTCTGTGTCCAAAGAGAGTGACAACTCACTGGCCATGGCATCCGTGAGGGAGCCCTTGACCTAGCAGGGGCAGGGAGAGCCCCCAAGTGGAGGCTGCTCTCAGCTGAACTGCACTGGGTGAATACAAGGACAGGACCATGCCTTTCACACGAGGTCTCCCTGGAAATAGCGTAAAACAATGTGGGGCGCAGGGCAGATGTGTGAACTTCTATTACTTTTTAACCTAAAAAGATGTGGGTGACAGGATAGCTCAGCAGTTGAGCACTTGCCTCACAATCGCGAGGTCCAGGGTTCATTTCCTGACCCCGGCCTGTGCAACCCATATGCTAAACTGAGGCACAATTGGTCAGGATGGCGTCACAGGGGCGAAGGTGCTCACCTCCTATGAGGGAGTCTCCTAGTTCAGTTCCTGCCCCACGCAGCCCCATGTCCACCTGTGTGGAAGGAAACTGTCACAACTATGGAGACTGCTCTGGGCCTCTCTCTCTCTCTCTCTCTCTCTCTCTCTCTCTCTCTCTCTCATCTTCTCTCAAAACAATAAAACAAAACTTAAAAAAATAAATAAAAGAAAGACTGTGAATGGCATAGCTCTGCTTAACTGACCAGATTGTGTTGGCAGAGGCTGGGTGAGGTTTGCCCTGCCCTCATGTCCAGGAGCATCCTTATCCCTTCCTTCAGATCTGAGGCCTTCCGGGCTGCTCCCCCATCACACACTCTTTCTTCCCCTCCCCTGCTCTACCACTTCCTCCTTGGCACATTGCACCACCAACGTATTACTCCTTTGTGTTGCTTATTATTGGTCCTCCCACCCCTTCCCACTGGCCTGCTTCCTTGAGCCCAGGCTCTGCTCTAGGTATTTTCAACTTGTTAGTTCATTTGATTCATTCGGCATCTCCTTTGAGGCAGATACGACTAAGATCTCATTTTAGAGATGAAGAAACATAGGCCCAGAAATGCTAAGCAACTTGCCCTATGTAACCAGTTGATGGATGGTGGAGCAAGGAGTCAATCCAGCCCTGTCCAGCCCCAGGGTCTGTGCAGTTAGGCCCTGGGCCATAGCATCTCCAAAGTGTAAGTTATCTAAGGGCTGGGGCTCTTGTCTGCTGTCTGCGCTGCCATTCTCCCAGCCCTGACACAGCAGAAGGGCTTCGTAAATATTTGCCAGATGAATGAATTTACATCATCTCTCTGGTCCCCTGACATTGGTTTTACAACCCCCCAACACACACCCAGGAAGCACTGAACACATGCTGGGGTTCACCTGTGAGGGGCCTCGACTGTTTGAATCAGAAACCTCCAGGGCAGACTTCTTAAAGCAGAGCACCCACACCCTCTGAGTGAGGGTCAGGATGCAGTACCAGGAGGCAGTATCCACGGGGACAAGGCCCCTGGGCCAGGCAGCAAGGAGGCATGTCCGGCTGGAGGCACGTGCTGCTCCTCCCACACTTCTCATCCACTGTCCTCTCCATTACCCCGCACACCCGAGAGGTCGCAGGGCCTCACTGAGGAAACAATAGGTTGTTACTGGAAACTTCAGGGCTGTGGAGGAAGTAAAAATGGTTCAAACTGGGAGGCAGTCCCACTTTCCCACTTAGAAGCTATGTGAACGTGGGTGAGTATCCCAACCCATGAGCCAGATGCCCCTAGATATACAGGGCTGGGCTCTGAGCCTGTCTGCTGTTCAAGGTCCCTACCTGAGAAGTAAGTTTCTAAGACCATGACATACATAGGAGGTCTTATTCTGTGTTCTGGGCTAATTTTGGCTTGAGTGTCCCTGCAGGTCCCTATAGCCAAAGCCCTCCTCACCACTGTCCTCCAGAGCTTGTCTACAGTTCCCAACAGTCCTCAACGTGATCTTTTTGTAAAGCCCAAGGCCAGCTCCAGACAGGTCTTTGTCCAGTCTTATTTCCTAAAATGTTACAAGACGTCTTAAACTTAGGGACATTCGACACCTGTATCAGTAGTTTCCTTAAATCGGGGTATTGTATATATAGTTCCAATCCTGAAGATGTTTCTCAACATAAAAATTTAATTTCAATTTTGAAAAGGCTGATGTGAATCCCCTTTGAAAATTCACCAGCAGATGCGCAGAGGACTTTTGGATTTGACCAGCAGGGAGGACTTCTCGCTTGACAAAGGATTTCAGGTCTAGATGTTGCCTTACTGGAAACATAGACCTTCTTCCAACAATGGCCTCAGAAGGAAGCTGGTGCCTGGGGCATGATGTGCACTTCATTTCAGGAAGCCAAAGTGTCTTGATAAATGGAAATATTTTTCAATACATAACCTGCTATTGCAAATCCACTTTTTAAAGAAATAAACAGTGCCATAATCCATTTCAAGTTCGGTGATAACTTTATGCAAAAAGAATGTAAGTCTTGTGTCATCTGGGTACCAGTAAATTCAACACGAATAAGTGTTGGGTTCACAAGTTAAATATAGTTTTAACTTGCTGGTTAACAAGAAATAAGTTAACTTCTTACAAGCCAAATAAAATGCAAAATGTAAGATGTAGGATAGCTTGGCATAAATAATTTCCGTGCATGGGAAGTCCACCACTGTTTGCCAGCTAGGCCTGTGATCTTGTGGAAACCACCTGACAACCTTAGTTTCTTGCTCTGCAAATTAGGGATGACAGCACCTACCTCTCAGGGTTGTTTGTTCATTCATTCAAACCTTTAGCAGGGTCTCTATGTTCTGGGTAAGCTCTCCAACAGCAAGTGGCCAAGTGGCCAATTCCCCAAGCCAGGATGTCAGCCGGATGTATGAATCCTTCCTTCACATTCTAAATGACAGCATGCTGGCTCTCCACCTTGCAGGACAATCTTCCCTCCCTCGCATTACTCAACAATCCTGTGTTGAGCCCCTAGTGTGCACTGGGCCAGCACACTGCTCTAGAACTTGGTGGTATCCAGAAAGTAATGTCCCTGTTCTTACAGGCTTAAGAATGAGAGTGAGGAGAAAAATATGAAATATATATGAAATAAAAGCAGGGTCAGAGAATAGAGAGTTGAGTCCAAGTCTTGTCTGTCTTTCATCTTAAAAGAATGCCCTCTGCTCAGCGCATGATTGTCTCTTCCTCCAGCCCTGCAGAGCCCCAACCATGGGGCTGACTACGCCCACTGGCCTTCCTCCCTTCCCATCAGCCCAGCAGGACATTCAGAGAGCTCCAGTGGAGATCCCACACAAGTGCTGACCCAGCGTCCCACCAGCCTCACAGACTCAGCTGAGGGAGCTGTCTGGGCCCAGGGAGACTGGTCACAGCTCTGTTCCATGTCCAGGGCTTGTGTGAGCAGCGCGTCCCCCTGGAGAGGGCAGAGTAGCAGGAAGGAGGGTGGGTCTGGGGGAAGGCCAGGACACATTTTCATCCACGCCCCTGAGTGGGTGGAGGCAGGTGCCCAGCATATCAGTGGGGCAGAACTTGGGGGATGGGCCTAGCTTGAAGGAAGAATGTGGGCAGTATCACATGGCCTAATAAAGGCTCACACTGCAACCCCGCAGGCAGTGTGACCATACTCGTGACAGACTGCAGGCCTGGTCAAGGAGGCAGAGCCTATAGGGGACTGAGGCGGGGCAAGGTTGGGAAGCAGAAGAGCAAACAGGAACAATGAGGACCCACAGCTGACCCATCCAGCCTCATCCATCAACTGAAGTAAAGCCAGCTAATCAAAGTGGTCCTTGCGGGCATTTTTGGAACCAGTCTACTTTAGCTTCAAATCCCACTCTGTCCCATCAGCTGTGTGACCTTTGGCATATTTCATATGGGCCTAAGAGAAGGCTTCCTAATCTGTCACATGAAAGCAGTAACAGGTGCCTTGCAAGGCTATCTTGAGGATGAATGAAACAGTGAAAATTTCAACCTCTAACCTAGCATGTGGGCCTATTACTAGCAGGCCATGGTGCATAGCTGGGTCATCCCGCAGTGCCCCTCTGGCAGGCACGGGCCCGCCGTTATACTGGGCCAGCACGTTCCCAGCCTGCCCACCTACCATGGACTGTTTACGTTAATGTCACAGCTCTAAAATATTATCACTGGAGGCCATGAGATTTAAAAAGAGCTTCCTTTTCAGAGCCACGTTCCCTGCCTATAATTAGCACAAGTTTCCAAAAGCGTCACAGAGAGGCAGGAGGAGCAGCCTGGTGGCCTAGGTTTGTTAGTGTAAGGCATTCCTGGAGCTTCTGTGCAGCGCAGACCATTCTCCTCCATCCCTCACTTCCCGGCCCCCTGCCCTCAGCAGCCACCAGGCCCTCATTAAGGGATTAGAAACGTCGGCCCTGCAAGGTCCTGGCCATGTATGCAGAACTTCTGGGCTCTCTTCTCTGTCCCGTTCTGCCCCTTATCAGTGGTCCCTGGTGAGGTCTGTGCTGGGAAAATCAAAGCAGGGCTTGGGCGGAAGTTATGGATCACTGGTGTCACCCGCTAATTAAAGACTCGGGGTCAAGCATCAGGGAGGAGACCAGACTTCCTCCATTCTCAGTCCTCTGCTAATGGAATGTCAGAACGCACAGCCCAGCTGCAGGCTGAGGAAGCGCACGTTGCCAAGGCCCGTGAATGCGTGATAAAAGGGTGACAGGCTCTGCTGTGCCTCAAGGAAGATGACAGGTCTTAACCAAATGCAGAGGGGGACGTTCTTATCGGGGCCTCGAGCCCAGATCCAGAGGGTGTGGCTGCCAGAGCCTGGCCACATGCTTTGAACACTGCAGCAGTCAACCATCTTCAATGGCCATCTGCCTTCCATGCCAGGAAGGGGGAAGGGGGCCTGGGGTGTTCTCAAGTTAATCGCAGCACATTTATGACCTAGTAGGATGTTTAGGAGAGTTCTGAGTGTCTATATCTCTGTCATTAAAAAAATTAAACTTTAAGAATGGTTCTGAATAATAAAAAATAGCCAAACATACAGAAAAAAAAGCAAATTACAATTCTGAACAATTTTTACTGTTGCTCTCTGTTTCCTAGGCTCTCAACATACTAGACTGTGAGCTCCTAAAAGACATTGACTTCACTAATATAATCCTTCTCTGCTCCTCATTCCAACAAGGCAGGTGCAGGCTTGGGGACATCTGAGTGAGTGCCTGAGCTGAACCCTGCACTCAGGGAAGGCAAGATAATATCCCAGATATTAATCTCATCTCCCTCTGCCTCTCACACCCACTCAAGTTCTTCTCATGACCCTGGAGAGTCTTTCTCTAGCCTTACTCCAGCTCCCAGACAACTTTCCCAGCCTCACTCCAGCTTCTAATCCTCACTCAGCCCCTTGCTCTTGCCCCCAGCACTTAGCCTTTTCCCTTAGCCTTGTTCCAGCTCCCAGTCCCAGACAGAAGGACCAGGGACTCCTCCTACTGACACCAAAGCAAAGGCTGTAAATATGAGCCATCTAAGGTCAAGATCTGGCAAGTTCAACATAGTTGAGAGACCTTGGCATAAATAACTGCACAAAGAGTGCCCGTACACTAGAAGGCTATCTTCAAAGCCTCTCATGGACCAGAAAAGGGGCCACATGGAACAACTCACATGAGCAAGCATGGCACTGCCAGGGCCAGGTAGCCCTACAAGGAGTCAGCTGAGAGCTCCTGCCCCACTCACTGTCCTTTGATTAGGACCCCCAGTGGTAGCACCTGCCATTCTGTCTGGAGTGATGGTCAGTTATGACCCAAGGTGGTGGGTCCCATCAATGCATCCATATGCCCAGACCCCATCTAGGACACTCTTCAGCCTCCACCTGAACCCCTATGGGCGGTGAGGTGTTTAAGCCAGGCCTGTCATGGCTGGTGTGGTGTGCCAGAGCGGGTACTTCATGGTGCAATACAGAGCTTGGAGAGATTGGGTGGCTCATCCGAAGTGACACAAAAAGGCAATTTCTGGTCAAGAAGAAGGAGTAGGCAAACACGGAGCTTACCTCATCTCACAACTATCTCAAAATTACAACTAAACTATAGCACAACCATTATTGAAAATCACTAGAAGTCTAGCTGAACCGAAGCCCTACCTCTAAGGACACAGAGAAGAAACTATCTTGAAATTGATAGGAGAGGCAGAGACGCAGAACAGGCTGGTCCTACACCTGCATATGACTATTAAAAATGGAGCGAGATAGCTCAGCTGTGGAGGTTCCATCCACAGGTGCGAGGGATCCCAGCCCCACACCAGGTTCTCCAGCCCAGGGTTCCAGTGCCAGGGAGAGCAGTGCCCATAACTTCTGGCTGTGAAAGCCATCAAAAATTGTGGGTGAGTGAGACGAGGTCAGCTGCAGTCCCAGGAGCTCCTCTTAAAGGGCGCATGTACAGACTTACTCATTGATAAACTTACTGGTTCTGAGCTCTAGCTCTGGGGCATCAGTTCAAAGGTGCCAAAAATGTACAGGGAGAAATGGAATTGAATGGCTTCAGGGAGAGAGATGGAAGAGAAGCTTTCTCCCCATCAGAGGATCTAAAGGAAGCCATTGTTCCTTTGTTGAGCACTCCCCCCTATGGTGGCCACCATATCTAAGTCTCCATCAACCTAGCTAACATCGTTTGTTCATCCCACCCCGGTGATTCCCTGAGACCCTGCCCCACCTAATATTCAGGAACACTCAAGTTGCTGGTCTTAGCTCTTGCTGCAAACTTTCCTAAAGTCTCTCAAAGGCTCACCAAACCCAAACAAGCAGCATGTGACTTCAGCATGTCCTGTACCTCTTGTTGAGCAGCCTTAAGCCTGGCACTAGTGAATGGCCAGTCTGGGTTTGCAGCTTGATGTCTGAAGGTACCTCCAAGCCTAGTGTAGGCAGCAGCAATGTGTGGCTTACTTTGTGTCTCATGCCAGGTGGCCCCAAGCAGAGCACAGGCTTTGGCTGAACTGGACCTATAGTGGGTCCATTCCTAGGAGGTCCCAGGTGGCCATATTTGGGTCCAGCCAGAGCATCACCCCACTGCCTCCAAGGACAACACACCCAAAAGGTAGAGTGGGCAAGCACCAGAGCCCTGCTAAAGTGAATCCTGTTTCATAGTGTCAGTCCTTGCATTGCAACTCCTCCACTGTAATCATGACCAGTCTTCACAACAAATCACTCTGAGGGTCAATCCCTCTTATTGATGTGCAAACAGCAATCAAGGCTCAACTATGACAGAAGGGAACACAGAACCCACACTAGAAACACACCTGGAGCACCCAGCTCTGGTGATCACAGAGACCACTGAGCCCCACAAAACACCTACTACATAAGGCCATTCTACTAAGACCAGGAGACATGAAAGCTCTGCCTATGCATAGAAATAAGCACAAGAGGCAAAGAAATGAGAAGTCAGAAAAACATGTCCCAAATAAAAGAACAGAACAAAACTCCAAAAAAATAAAATAAACAAAATAAAGATAGTCTACCAGATGCAGAGTTCAAAACATTGGTTATAAGGATGCTCATTGATCTCAGTGAAAACTTCAACTAAGAGATATGAAACATAAAAGTGGAGATAGAAAACATTTTTTAAAAAATCAGAAATAAAGGAAAAAAAACAAGCAATCCAGTTAAAAAATGGGCAGAAGACCTAAACTATTCCCACTGAAGGCATACACATGGCCAATAGATACATGAAAAAATGCTCAACATCACTAGCAATTAGGGAAATGCAAATGAAAACCACAATGAGATACCACCTCACACCTGTTAGAATGGCTATAATGAACAAGACAAGACACAGCAGGTACTGGAGAGGCTGTGGAGAAAAAGGAACCCTCAGACACTCCTGGTGAGAATGTAAATTGGTACAACCACTATGGAAGGCAGTATGGAGATTCCTCAAAAAACTAGGCTGGAGTTGCCATATGACTCAGCAATGCCTCCTCTGGATATCTACCCAAAAGACCTGAAAACCTTAATTTGCAAAGATATATGTATCCCAATGTTCATTGCAACACTGTTCACAGTGGCCAAGTCATGAAAATAACCAAAGTGTCCTTTGATAGATGACTGGATAAAGAGGTTATGGTACATTTACACAATCGAATACTACTCAGCAATAAGAAAAGATGAAATACAGCAATTTGTGACAACATGGATGGACTTTGAAACCATCTTATTAAGTGAAATAAGTCAGACTGAAAGAATCGAGAAACATACGTATAACCTCACTTATAGATGGAATATAAAACTGAAAGCAGCAAAGACACAGAGACTTATGGACACACTCAATAGTTTGGTGGTTACCTGAGGGTAAAGGGGGAGGTGAGAGCAGGAAGGAGGAGTTGGGAGGGGGCATCAAATAAATGGTGATGGAAGAACTGATTCTGGGTGGTGAGCACATAATGCAATACATAGGTGATGTAATGTAGATTTGTACATCCGGAAACTATCTAATTGTTACCAATCAATGTCACCCCAATAAATATAGCAATAAAATTTTTAAAAAATAAATAAAGAATACAATACCTGAAATGAAGAATACATTAGAGAGAATCAACAGTGGATTAGATGAAGCAGAGAACTGAATCAGTGATATAAAAGATAAGGAGCAGAAAACACACAGTCAGAATAACAAAAGGAAAAATAAAGACAATTAAAAAAAAAAAGGATAGTTAAGGGGCCTCTGGGAAACACCAACGTTTGTATCAAAGAAGTATGAGAAGGGGAAGAGAAAGAGCAAGGAATTGAAAACCTATTTGAAGAAATAATGATGAAGAACTTCCCTAACCTAGTGAAAGAAATAGACACACAACTCTTCGAAGTGCAGAGCGTCCCAAACAGGCCTTCCCCAAGACACATCATAATTAAAATGTCAAAGCTTAAAAAAAAAGAAAATGTCTTAAAAGCAGCAAGAGAAAAGCAGTTAGATACCTACAAGGGAACTCCTATAAGACTGTCAACTGATTTCTCAACAGAAACTTTGCAGGCCAGTCAAGATTGGCAGGAAATATACAAAGTGATGAAAAGCGTGTACTTACAAACAAGGTTATTCTACCCAGTAAAGCTATCACTTAGAACTGAAGGACAGATAAAGAGCTCCCCAGACAAGAAGAAGCTAATGAAGTTCAACACCAAACCAGTATTACAAGGAATCTTAGAGGGACTTCTTTAAGATGGGAAAAAAATAAAAAACATGAATAATAAACTGGCAATAACTACATATCTATCAATAATTACTTTCAATATAAATGGACTAAATGCTCCAATTAAAAGACATAGGGTGGCTGAATGGATAAGAACACAAAACCCTTACATATGCTGACTACAAAACACTCACTTCAGATTAAAATACATGCAGAGACTGAAAGTAAAGGGATGGGTAAGGTTATTTCATAAAAATGAAAATTAAAAAAAAAAGCTGAGGTAGCAATATTTACACCATACAAAATATAGTTTCAAGCAAAAGCTATCACAAGAGACTAAGAAGGACCCAGTAATCCCAACTTCTGGGTATTTATCTGAAGAAACCCAAATGCTACTTCGAGTGGATGTGTGCATCCATGTTTATTGCAGCATTGTTTGCAATAGCCAAGACATGGAGGCCACCTAGCTGTCCATACATGAATGAATAAATATATATGGCAGTATTGCTTGCTTGGCCAGGAAAGGGAATGGGTTCTTGCCATCTACACTGGCATGGATGGCCCTGGAAGGCACTGTGCTGAGTGAACTATGTCAGATAAAGACAGATGCAATGTGATTTTGCTTATATCAGTATGTAGAATCTAAAGAACAAAATAAACAAACAATACAGAACCAAACATAGATACAGATAGCATTTTGATGGTTGCTAGATAGGAAGGGTGTTAGACAGCTGGATGAAAAATAGAAAGGGATTAAGAAGTACAAATATGTTGTTCCACAAGGTCAGGTGGATGTAGGGTGTAACGTAAGAAATATAGTCAATAATATTGCAGTAGCTACCTATGATATCAGATGGGTACTAGATTTCTCAGGGAGATAAATGGGAGGGAACATGGGGACATGATGAAAAAGGTGAAAGGACTCAGAAGTACAAAGTGATACTTACAGAATAGTTAGGAGGATATAAAGTACAGCAGATGAAATATAGTCAATGATATGATGATAATAGTGTGGTGCCAGGTGGGTACTAGACTAGTCAGGGTTACTTCTTAAATTATATGACTGTCTAGCCTCTATGCTATAAACATGAAATTAATACAACATAATATTGAATGCCAAATGTGAAAGGGAACAAGAGGTCCAGATTTTCAGGTATAAAACAAATAAGTCATGGGTATGTAATATACAGCATAAAATATATAGTCATTAATATTGTGACAACATGGTATTGTGTTGAATGGTTGCTGGACTTATTATCATGGTGCTCACTTCTTTAGATATACAAATGCATAACAACTATGGTGTACACCTAAAACTGATACAATATTATGTTTGCTATATTTTCATAAAAATCTTTAGAAATAAAGTGCCCCCAAAAGTATAAGGCAGATCTGGGACTCCATCAGCCCCTTTGGACTCACCAGACACATGCCTTTCCCACACTATTTCTCCAGAAGTGGCACTACTTGCTCCAGAACCTCAGAACTCGGGCACCACCCAGATGCACTATTGAACTGTCCTGACTCCCATCCTCACTCAGCTCCGCAACCAGGGCCCCTCTAATGAGTTTTCTCAGGACCAAGAACAGCCTCTTGAACTAACTCCTGCCTTCTTGGAAAACATTCAAAACATTCAAATCCCTGGAGTATGAAGTGGGTTCCAGAAATGAAAGTGGAATTTTTAATTGTGTGTGGGACAGTGAGGAAGGAAGGGGTGGGCTTGGAAGGTGCCAATCAGCTTGTAGATGGGCAGCCTCACCCGCAGGCATCAGCTTCATGGTGAGCAGGGCACTGGAAAGGCGGAGGCCAGATCAAGGAATGGAGAATGTGAGCTGGTGGTGACTTGCCTTTGTCCTAGAGCAGGAGGAGCAGGGTGTGACCATCAGGTTGGGATTGTGCAAACGGAGGGCTGAAAGCTGTGACATTGGAGGGCAGTTTCATGGGGCTGTGCCCAGAGCAGGCACCCCAGCAGGCTCCAGCATTCCTGCCTGTCTGACAGGGGTCCTGGGGTCTCAGAGATTTTTGTTCTGAATGCCTGATGTGTACCTCTCTGAGCCTAAGGATAGACACATGGACCCGGCAGGTCTAGATCTCAGCTCCGTCTTCTTGTTCCTATGTCACCTCCTCCAGACATGGACTGGATGACAGGTCGGACACTAGTGGAAGAAGTTCAGGTTCTTCTATTCAGGACCCCTAGGTCAGGGCCAAGCATCTACGTCTGTCCCTTGGCTCTTGACTGCGTTCACTCGGGGCACCCCCTCAGGGGCTCTCCCCCACCCCGTGGGAGTGTTGGGTGTCGGGAAAGAGATTCACTCTGAGGCGTTCACACCTGCACCATGAAGCCCAGGTGGAGCGCTTCAGATCCTGAAGTGATGTGGGCTTCTGACCATCCCATTTTTAAGTCATAAAACTGAAAATAACTAAGCTTTCAAGAGAATTGTACATTTTTTTTTTTTAAGAGAAACTTAAGGAATTAAGTCACACTTTCTCAGTCCTCCAACTTGCCTTCTGATTCCTGTTGAAAACTTGGACGGGAGACATGTAACATCCTTGTGGACTGTCCTTATTAACTCAACATTTTATTTAAATTGCACTTAGCACCTGCCTCCAATTACTCAGCTCTGGCAGACGGCAGAGTCCTGATTAAAAGCGTTACCTCGGGCGAAGGCCCAGCTCGCGCAGGCTGTCGTCTGTCTTCATCAAGGCTGTCCTCCCGTGGCCTGACAGCAGCTCTCCAGAGGTAGCGGGACAGTTAGGGCTGAGTGGCCGAGATGCTAATGACAGCCGCCGCAGTGCCCGGGGAGCGATTTGTATTCATTACTGTTCTCCCTAATCGTTGTCCCGGGTCGCATGGGCTGCTGGCAAGCCGGCAGGGACAGCCTGGCCAGGCTGTGAAACCGAGGAGGCAGGGAGGTTAATGGCAGCGATAGTGCCGATGACAGTGATGGTGAGATAAGGTGGCGGCTGCCGTTGCTGATGCTAATGAACTCTGCCACTTTGGGAGCACCTGCCACGGCCAGGTACTGCGCTGACCGTGTGACCTAACCCTTCCCGCATCACCCCCACAACTCTATGAGCTTGCTAATCTCGGGTTCTTCTTCCATTCTGCAGCTAAGGAAATAGAGATTGACTCCAGGTCACTTACCCAGAAACACTCAGCCAGGTCCTTTTGCCTCGAAGCCCACCTGCAGTCTCCTCGAACGCTTGAGAAAATGACCCCCTTCACTGTCCCCGCCAGGAGATACTCTCTGACTCCATGGGGCTGGCTTCCTACGGACACCCGGAGAGCAGGTCTGTGCTGGGTGATTCTGTAGTCGTGAGCTGTCGTCTCAACCAAGTTCATCACAGATGAGTCTACTGATGACAACTGGATTGATTATTAAGTGTAGGTGTGTGTGTGTGTGTGTGTGTGTGTGTGTGTGTATTTTAGAACTGGAACATGGGAAGGAAGGACTGTGGAATAGTGGAAAATACCATGATTCTTAGGATCAGCAAGAGCTAGGCTGGAGTCACAGCTCTACCCTCAACGTTATGATCTTGGGCCGGTCACTGGTTGATTAAAGCCAGCCTCAGAGCCATACCCTTGGGCAGGAGCCCCAGGCTCACCTTTACCACCCAGGGACCCAAGCCAGTTCATTCACAAGAAGAAGCCTTTCCACCATTCATTTCCTTCAGCTGCAGAACCCTGCTGTCCCTCCTTCCAACTCTCTCTCTGGCTACGCTTTCCTCTCCAAACCCGTTCCCCCTGGCTGAGTTGTACCCCCATCCCACATTATTCAGGCTGATGCTATGGGAACAGTCTTGTTAAAATGCGTACGATAGCACTTCCCTGTATACAGTCGTTTCAGGGCTCTTGTCTGCTTCCTAGTGGAGTGAAAGCCTCTCAGAGCCCCATGCAGGTCCCCTTGGCTTTGCCCCTGCACAGCCCCAGCCTTGCATCCCACCATCCTAGCTTCCCCTCTGCTAGTTCCAGCACAATGGACCACCGGCAACTCCTGGAGCCTGCTCAGGGGCCCTACTATCTCTACTCCTAACACCATCTCTTCCCCCACCTGCAAGGGTCTTCTCTCCTCTCTGTGTCCATCAATCATCAGCAAGCACCCAGAGAACTGTCCTGAGCCAGGCACCTACTTTCTGTGCCCACTTCATCCCATCCATCATGCTAACGCTCACACTGTGCTTCCTGCCTGTCCCTCATTGCCACCAGACTACACGTGCCCATTTCCACGTCGCCTGTGCTTGCAGGGTCCCTGAGCTGTGCTGGATTTGTCCTGGGACATCCTTCACACATTCACCTCAAAGCTGTAGGAGTGACTTGGGCATTGTCTATGGCCACCCCTCTTCATCCTTACAGGGGTCACAGGATGCCCGCCTCCCCGCTTGTGATTGCCTTCTGGTGAGAAGGGCCCTGAGCTGACTCTGGGTGGTGAACACATATGCAATACATAGATGATGTCATGTAGAGTTGTACACCTGGAAACTGTGTCATTGTTACCAACCAATGTCACCCCAGTAAATTGAACAATAAAAAAAGAAGGACTCCCTCCCAAGAACCAGAACTAGAACCAGAACCAGAATGCAAAGGCAAATGAGTGACAGGAAAACAGAATCAAGTCTGAAACCCTCACCACCCACCATCCAGGGAAAGATGTCAGTGACGTGACACCTGGTCAGGACGGGCCTCACTGACTAATTGCCAGTACAGTCGCCGAGAGAACGAGTCCCAGAATCACCCAGCACAGTGCTGAGGCACTTCTGAGCTCCACCAGACCCACGGCTCGGGGGGGGGGACTACCCCCCAAAAGGGAGTCCAGCTTCCCAAGACACCCCCAGGAGAGGGCTCCCGGGATACGGAACAGCTCTGTAGTTAGAGAGCACCTCCTGAGTCTTGGCAGCAGCAGACACCCTCTGAGTCTCTCTCGGGAGCCACAGAGCTTGGGGATGGAGTGCCGCTGGGTGACAATTAACCTGTGCCCTTTAGGCCTGCTCACTGTGGTGGCTGGTTCCAGGCCCTTCTCTTCCCCTCTCCGTCTTTGGGAGACCCTGCCTTCACGTTGTCTGAGCAGCCTTGAGGAGGCCTCAGACCCTGTTCAGAGGTAGCGTGCCACGGGCACTCTGGGCACATGCCACCCTGAGTCACGCTGAGCTGCTGCCTTCCCCTGGGCCCCACCCAGCTGGAGTAGCAGAGCTCTGCTCCCCAACCTCAGCACGCTGTGTCCCTGACTCTTACACCATTGTACTCAAGCCAGAGTTCGTTCAGTGCAGTGCAGTGTGGTGACCTCAGGGGCTGTGCTTATATAAGGCCCGCCAGGGCCCCAGCCCTCTTTTCCTGGTGTCCCCTGGGGAACCCGTCCGACCTCCCTCCACATCTCTAGCCCCATCACTTCTGGCACCAGACCTGTATTTCCATCTGACAGTTCTACAGGCAGCTCACACTCACCCTGTCCCAAACTGAACTCATTAATGCTTCCTCCGGACTCACTGCTCCTATTTCTTACTCCAAAGAATGACATCATCAGCCCCCAATCCCCATGCCAGAAGTCTGGGAGTCATTTGAGATGTCTACCACTCCAATTAGCTAGCATTGTGGGTCTCATTTGCCTAGCGTGGCTCAAACCCAGCCAGCGCCCTGCCTTCCCACCCTCCTTTCCCTGGTTCAGACTCATCATGTTGTCTGGACTATGATTGCACTGGGCTCCTGACTGGTCCTGCTCATTCTAACCTCGATCCCTTCTAATCCACCCTCAACACAGTTTTCAAGGTACTCTTTCTAAATGTTCAGCATGATTCTGGCTTTAAATACATCAATGGTTCCCCATAAACTTCAATGGAAGCAAACTTCCTAGCATGGTTCACACCTGCTTCCCACTTCCTTGCCTTTCCCTGCTGTACTCACAACACTCTTCTGATTTCCCTGGGACCTTTTCTACATGGACCCCTTTGCCCTCCGCCTGCCACACTGAGCATACTGTACTATCAGGCAGTGGCACCCAAACTTGCGGAACACCAGAATTGCCTCTAGGGACTTGTTAAAGCACAGAGAAGGGAGACCCTCACTCCTGCCCCCAGAGTTTGTGGTAGAGTCTGAGCATCGGCATTTCCAATTTTAGATTTTTTTTTTAATATATACACATTTGTTTTAATTTTATTTTATTGTTTGAGAGAAGGTTAGATGAAGGGGGGGGGGGAGGGTCCAGAGCAGTCTCCATAGTTGCATATCATTAGTTGTGACATAGTTTCATTCCACACAGGTGGATGTGGGGCTGCGCAGGGTAGGAACCTAACTGGGGGCCTCCCCCATGGGAGGCTAGAACCTTCGCCACTGAGCCATCCCTGCGGTTACCAGCTGCACAGCAGTATAGCATTTTGGTTTGCACGGGCCAGGGCCAGGAATCAAACCCTGGACCTCACAACTGCGAGGCAAGCGCTCAAATGCTGAGCTATCCTGGCATCCCCCAACTTCAGATTCTTAATGATGCTGATGCTTCTGGTCTGTGGCCACACTTTGAGAACTGCTACTACCAGGCTTCAGTAAGATCTCAGAAAGGACTCAGTAACTATCAGCTGAATGAATGAAGAATGAATGAATGAATGAATGAATGAATGGCACACATGGTGACCAACCAAAATTTTGTAGCCAAGCGTGATGACTCTCTTGACCAGGCAGGCTCATATGTATGAATAATCTTGGGTGACATTTTCAAATAAGTTAAAAGAGACAAAGCTATATTGTGTCCTCACCATGGTCTGGAGCACCCATCGGAGTTTCTCTCCATGATCGAGGTCTCACTGCATGCCTGCAGGAGTTAGGATCTTTCTCAGGTGCAGAGATGGTAATCAGAGGGCCTAGACTTGGGATCTCAGACTACATTCCCCTTACAACATTTGGATTTCTTTATGGATTGGAGAGCTTAACACATCACCAAAAGACATATTTCTGTGATTTTCCCATAGCTCTGATTCCTGCTATCATGTCCTGTTCCTAGGCCACTGCCAAGCTCAGGGGACAAAAGCCAGCAACCATGAAAGCTGCAAATGCACACAGCATATCCTTTCTCATGGAGGGAGTACAGAGAATGAAAACCAGGATGTGAAAGACTCAGAAAATGCTAGAGAAGGTGTTACCCTGGGGCCAGCTCATAGTGGCCAGAGTACTTGTGGAGACTGTACACATTCCAGAGTCACGATCAGTACAAAGAAGACCCCAGTGCCTGGCACAGCTGTGGTGACCACCATGGTCTCTCTGCTTCAGCCACCCTGAGGCCTGAGCCCAGGATGCTCTACTGTGGTCTTTGGAATAGTAGAACTAACCAGAGTAGCATCCACTAGCCCGTTCCTCAGTTTACCTTAACTAGAGCCCCTCTATGGTGATCAGGAACTGATCCCAGGGAGAGCTGGTGGTCACCCTGTGGTCACATCAGCCTCTTTCTCCTTCAGACCCAACAAGCTGAAAATCCTTAAAGTTCATTTCTGTCTTGAGATGCTGCTTTGGACTGAATTGTATCGTCCCCCAAATTTATATGTTGAAGCCCTAAATCCCAGTACTTCAGAATGTGACCATATTTGAAATAAGATCTGTAAAGAGGTAATTACATTAAAACAAGGTTCATAGAGTGAGCCCTAATCCAATATGACCGGTAAACTTATTAGATGAGGAAATTTGGGCACAGACATGTGAATGCACGAAGGGAACACCACATGAGGACACCTGAGAAGACAGCCATCTACAAGCCAAGGAGAGACACCTCAAAGAAACCAACCCTGTCAGGGCCTTGATCCTGGTCCTCCAGCCCCCAGGACTGTGAGAAAACAAGTCTCCACTGTCTAAGTCCCCAAGTCTGAGATACTTTGTTAGGGTAGTCCTAGGATATGACGCCAGGAGCATTGCCACTGGCTGGAGTCCAGCTGAGGATGCATCATGAAGGGCTCTGGGCAAGAGGTCCAGGGCGGTCAGGTCCCTGAGGCCTGTGCCAATGCCTGCACAGGCCTCCCACTATGGAGGATGTCCCAGTTCTGGTCCCTCTGGGCATCTGCAAACACCCTTCAGCCCAGCCCTGATTCCCCATTGCTGGTAAGCTTTTTGAAATTCCAATTACTCGTTAAGAAGATGAAGAACAGGTGGCTCTTCTGGGCAACATTCTTGTACTAATAAGCCCCATGTCAGGGCTGCACCCCCCACCCCTCACCACAGGCACTGACAGCTCCCCTGGGACTTCACAAGAGATGTACAGGGGGTAGCTGCTGTAGCCACAGCTGCAGGACCCGGGGTGCTACTCAATCACTGTGAGAGCCCCTCTCCTGGTGAGAACCAGTGCCAAGCCCTTGGGCAAGGGAAGCCTCCCCAAGGGGACTGTGTCAGGCCACCCTCCCCTCCTGCCAGGTGATTCTAAGCCCTCACAACCCTGGGCTCCCAGAGGGGTGTGCTGCCCTCAAGCTTCTTGTTCTTTCCCTGGCATCTGGGACCACACACCAGTGTGTTCGGAACACGGTCATTGAGGGAAGAATGTAGGAGGTAAGGTCAGAAAAAGGAGGCTGCAGACTTATGCCATTCATTCTAATGCCAGCTCCCCAGTGCCAACTGGATGCCCTACACTTCAATTCAATCTTGGTACTAACCACCCCAAGTTAGGGCAGAACCCATGGGTTAGGGGCCTGGTCCCACAGGATGGTGTCCATTTCAGGCACCAGCCACAGGTCTCTGCCAGGTGCCCTCAGGTCACCTTCATATCTGCTCAGCTGACAACTCCTTCAGGGTTCTCACCAACCACCCCCACAGGGTTTGACGAGTTGCTAGAACAACTCGCAGAACTCAGGAAAAGCCTCCACTTACTAATACAGTTTAATAACAAGGACAGAAAAAAAATAGCCAGAGGAAGGGCCCCCTTCCAGCACAGCCACGAGAAGACGGCCCGGAAACTCCTCGAGCCGCCTTGTCTCAGGGACTTTCTTGGGCTTTGATTACATAGGCACGATTCCTTAGATCACTGGCCGAGATTGAACTCAGTCTCTAGCCCTGCCCCGCTCCCCACAGGTCAGGAATGGTGGAGCTGGGAGTCCCACCCTCTGATCTCCGACTTGCCCATTCAGGTGACCACCCCTCCCTTGAAACTCTCTGAAGGTGCACCAGGGTAGGCATCTCAGAACATTGTTCAGCCCAGCCCTGACTCCCTCTGGGACTCACTATAAACTCAGGCATGGTCAAGGGGCTCCTTCTGAATAACAAAAGACACTCCTATCACTCAGGAAACTCCAAGGGATTTAGGAGATTTGTGCTAGGAACCCAATATGGCAGCCTCTCCAGCAACCAGGACTCAGGTTTTGTGGGTTGCTGTAAAGTGCCAATCACTTGAGTTCTGGTTCATGGAGAATCTGTTCACATTTATCCGGCATCTACCAATCCCCATGGGTGCCAGTTTGCTGAGAATCTACTGTATATGTTTTACTTTATGCCAAGGCCCCCAAGAGAAACGTGGGGGCCTTCCTTCTCCTCCAGTGTGACCTTCAAGGGCTCCGGGGGAGAGTCTTGCCCTCCGCCCACAGGCTCCCACCCCCTGGTCCTGATGCAGAGGGGGAGTTGCACTCTCCTGGCTGCTCAGACACGGGCAGCCTGGGAGGTAGGCTGGGCCTCAGGCACCAGAGGTGGGCCGAGGGGCCTGGTGAGCCTGCTAAGGCACCACCATCTCTCTTCTAAGTGACAGGAGCCCTGGAAACAAGGGTGGCACCAGTGGAGAAGGCCATTTTGCAGTCTGTATGGGACTCACAGGGCACACCTTCAGGAAAGTTTCTCACTAAATGTCTGGAGTGGAATTGGGCAGTTAGGACTGGAGGCAGGAGACCCCCCAGTTCAAGCAGAGCAGTGGACAGTGGAGGGCAGGGAGCCTCGTGTCTCAAGCACAGCTGGATGATCACGTGGCTGGGGTGGGGGTGGGGGGAACGGCACTCATCCTGTCTGGGGCCCTGTGAACAGCCTTTGGAATGAGAGGACAGGAGACAGCACAACAGTGGCAGCTGCGTCACGGACAGCTGAGTGAGGAGATGGGACATGGGAGACTGAGTAGATTCATCAAGGCCCACCCACAGAGCCCTGTGCCAATGCCTTGCTCTCACCATCTTCTCAGGCATGACGCCTGGGCTGGGAGCCCTGTTACACTGTGGCCCCATGAGCCTGGATGGCACCTTCACTCTGCCTGTGTTGTTCCTCCTCAGGGAAAAGATGGCCCCCTCAGGTTTCCCAAAGTAGTTAGCCAGGCCACCTGCCTGAAGCCCCTGGCTCAGAGGTAGGTGTGCACAGGTGTTGCCTTCCTTCTCAACCCTGTGCCTCCCTTTGGCTGTCACCAGGCCACCTTTGCTTACCTCCAGGAATGAAAGGATTTTCTGAATGGGGGACTGTGGGTGCAGCCAATGTGGGGAAACCAGGCAGTTGTGGAATCAGACATGGTAGCCCAGGAAAGTCTCATGAGTGTTTGTAGCCACTGATCCCTTCTCAGAGGAGGTGGCTCATGCTCACCTGCTTGGGTGGAGTGACAATTACAGGAGATGGGTTTTGTCTGCCTGGCACCTAGCACATCATTGGATTGGCCCGGGTCTGGATGATAAAGAGCACAAAGTCCTTAAGAGGAGAAGTGGGTCTGAAGGGCTGGACCTAGAGGTGACGAGCAAGGGGAGGTGGGGGCAAGTGCCACTCGCCTCCCCAGCAGGCAGGGGAGGAGCAAAGCTCAAACGCATGCACGCACGCACGCACGCACGCACGCACGCACGCACACCATGGCAGAAGCCCCGCTAGCTGCACATGAAGAGAGTGGCCTCTGGAGGCTAGCTTCCTCCACCTCCAGGCTCTGTGACCCTGGGCAGTTGCTAAATCTCTCTGAACCTCAGTTTTCTCACCTGATGGTTGTGAAGATCCAAAGCTGTAATGTGTGTAAAGTGCTCTGCATGGGGTAAATGAAGACATTCCCTTCCTGCCTGAAATTAAATGCAGCACTAGGAAATGTGACATAAAGCTCATGATCAGATAGGATCCGGGTCTGACGTCAGCCGTTTCCAGCTAAGGCTTATCTGTTGGCCCAGGTTTCTGACCCAGACAGAACAGTGGACACAGATTCAGCAGCTGAGAGTGGGTGGATGGGAGTCAGGAGATCCTGCCTCCCAGGACCCTCTCCTCTGACACTTACGAGGCAGCTGCACAGGCAGGCAGCGCCACCTAGTGGATGTGGTTAGCGCCATAAATCAGGTTGCCAGTTGATGGGGTGGGTCTCCCCCTCCCTCCCCCCCATGAGCGTACACCACAGGCCCCTATGCATACACCACCCGCACACAAAGATTTCCCAGCGTCCTCTGGGTCTCATCTTTGGAGCTGGCCTTAGCAGCCATCAAGCAATGCTTCCTTTCTTTTTCCAAAAATGAATTCGGTGACTGAGTGAAGACAGCCAAATGGTCTGAAAGAAATGCGGTGAGCTCACATTTGCCAAGGGCCTGGTACCTGCCAGGCTTCAGTCATGAGGTAGGTGTCACATCACACAGGAAGGTTAGCTTACCCAAGCCCACCCACCCAGCAAGTGACTCTCAGTCCCGCGCTGCACAGCTGGCGCCTTTATCCCTCCGAGCTCCAGAAATTATTCTACTTTCTTAAGTGGTTGCTATGGATCCTGTAACTTCCTTCTTGAATGAGGACTTTATTTGAAACAGAACCAACTTGGCCCACAATTTTGTTTTTGTTCCTAAGATGATTTTCTAAGTGATACTAGGACACCAAATCCCAATAGTCATTGTTGTACCTACCCTGTCCTCAGCCACCACCCAGCAATAGAGTGTGTGTGCGTGTGGGATTGTGATTGTGTGGTGGGTGGCATTTGTGGCATAGACGCTGCAGTATGAGTGAGATGGGGCCAAACCCTGGTTCTGACCCCTGGTATCCTGTGCGTGCCCCTATCTCCCAGGGTTCACACTCTTGAATAAGAGCTGCCCCTAGTGACGTCTAGTGAACAAAATATGACAAAAGTGATGAGATGTCACTTCTAAAATTAGATGACATTAAAGACTCTGGGTTCTGTCCCATGTGCTCTCTCTTGCTTTCTCACTCCCTTGTTTTGATGGAAGCCAGCTGCTGGGAGCTGCCCTATGGACAGGCCCACGTGATGAGAAACCTCGTGAGACTGGCTTCAGTCAACAAACAGCAAGTAACTGATGGCATCAGCTGTCACTGGATGAGCTCAGAAGCATGCCCTCCCCATTCAAGCCTGGAGATGAGACGGAACCTCAGCCGACACCTGGATTCAACCTATGAGAGACCCTGAGCCAGGGGACCCGACTAAGCCAGGCCTGGATTCCTGACCCACAGAAACTATAAGGTGACATATGTATTAAACCAGTAAATTTGTTACACAGCCAGAGTAACTAATACACTGAGCCTTTTCTCTGCCCTCTGAGCCCCAATTTCCTTATTATAAAATAGGGGTTGAATCATACAACATACTTAACACAGCACCTGGCCCAAAAGAGAAACTCAACAGAAGTTTGCTTTCTCCTCTCCGCACTGACATGTAGGGTTGGCTTGTTGCTTTCCCAAACAGCAAGGTGTGATGGGAGACCCTAAATCGGGCTCTGTTTTCGAGGCTGGCAGAGGGCCCACCCCTTCCCAGCCCCTGCCCAGAGCGCAGCCTTCTGCCTCTGGAGAGTCAGATCTGATGGTGGCAGCTTGGGCCCACTCCATTGTGGGGTGACGGGGTGTGAGGTGGTGGCGGCGGTGATCACCTCAGCCACTCCTTGACCTCTGCCACAGGACCCTCTTCAGGACCAGAATAGGACCAGCACTTCAGCATTTGGGTCTGTTGGGTGTTCTCTGGACCCGGTGCTGATCACCTCAAGGGCAACCTTGCTCTGCCTTTGTCATGGTGAACCCAGGGAGGCACCTGGCCACCACCCACAGCTTTGGGGAAGTGCCTGCCCAGCTCTGGCTGCACCAGCCAGACCCAGCCACACACACACACACACACACACACACACACACACACCGCCCCAGCTCCCCCCAGCTGAGCCCCCTACCTGCCCATCTGTGGTCTCACTAGGAAGATCCCAGGACCTGATTCTAGGATGGGCCCTGGGAGCAGTGTTGAAGGTGGGCTGTTGGGTCACCCCCAGGTGAGGCTGGCTAAGCCCCTTTTCTTCTGCTGACCCTCGGATCAAGTGCCAGATCCCTACCCCTGCAAAGTGCAGAGCACTCACTCGGAGACCCTGTGTGTGCCAGGCTCTGAGACCAAGTTTCCACCCAATGTATCCTCCCTCCCAGCAACCAGGGAGGGAAGTATTATTTGTCCTACTTTCTAGATGAGGAAAGCCATACCCCCAGGGCAAAGTGGCAGTTCTTAAACATTCTTTTATCCCCAAATTCTTTGACCAAAATTCTTTGACCACCCTTCCGCTGAGAGGTGGGGTTTGTGTCCCCTCCCTTTGAGTCTAGGCCTGTGATCACTGGGCTAAGAGGACACTGCAGATGTGAGGCTGTGCCAGTTTGGGAAAGGCTGTAGGACACTGGGGCAGTTTCTGTGTCCTGTCTCCTGGGACGCTGCTCTTGGAACTCGGTCACCATCCTATAAGAAAGCCCACGAAGGGGCTCACATGAGGAGGAACCAAGGCCCTGGCTCCGGCAGAGCTCCAAGCCTTCAACCAGCACAGCTCGCCTGCCATGAGGTGAGACATCGTAGAGTGGCCCTCAGCCTCTAGTCAGGCTACCCCATCTGACACCACAGGCAGCAGACAAGCCTCCCTGCTGAGTCCTCCCCCAACCCATACTGCAGTTTCCTGAGCTCAATAAGTATTGCCCACTAAGCCAGTGGGTTTGGGGGTGACTTTAAGTAACTTAAACTAGGGCAAGAAGTGGGGTACATAATTCAGCGACATCAAAGTCCATGCTCTTCTTTTTTTTTTAAAGATTTATTTTTATTGTTTTTGATAGAGAGAGACAGAGACAGAGGCAGAGAGAGGGGGGAGGGCCCAGAACAGTCTCCATAGTTGCACACCATTGGTTTTTCCACATAGTTTCATTCCACAGGTGGGCGCAGAGCTGCACAGGGCAGGAACTGGGCCGGGGTCTCACCCTGGTGAGAACTGAACTGGGGGCACTCCCCAGCTCAGCATATGGGTCCGCACGGGCCAGGGCCGGGATTCAATCCTCGGTCCCCAGGACTGCAAAGCGAGCGCTTAACCCACTGAGCCATCCCGGCTTCCCCAGTCCATGCTCTTCTTGATTCATAGCAGGGAGGCTTCCTGATTCTCTCCTTGCTGTGAGCTCAGAGATGCCAACCTCAAACACACCCTCTACTCAAACTCCCCACGTCACCAGGGCCAGGAAATTCTATGCGGGCATCTCTTCTCTGCCTGTGGTGGGGGAGCATGCCCATACCACTCCTAATGGCTCTTTCCCTTTGTGCAGTGTACATAAGACTTATGAATATAATGAGCCTCACTGCCATGATAGGTCACTTATATGGCAAAGGGACTTTGCAGATGGCATTAAGGCTACTAATCAGGTGACATTCAGAGAGGGAGATTTTTCCAACGGAACTGACCTAATCACATGAGTCCTTTAAAAAGTGGAAGTTTTCCCTATAGCTGGTGGGAGCAGAAGTCATCAGAGAGATTTGAAGTGTGAGAGGGGCTAGGGAAAAAAGGAAAGTCTTCTTTGCTGTGATGGATAGAGTAGGTGCCCAGGACCTGAGAGTGGTCTCTAGGAGCTAAGAGCTGCCCCCAGGTATCACCCAGCAAGAAAATGGAAACCTCAGTCCTGAATGACAAGGACCCGAGATCTGCCAACAGCCTGTGGGAACTTGGTAGTAAATTTCCCCCCACAGCCTCCAGCTAAGATCTTGGCCCAGTGGTTTCCACCCGTGGGACCCTAGACAGAGAGCCCAGTGGAATCCACCTAGACCCCTGACCTACAGAACTGTGAGATGATAATTGAGTGGGGGTTTGCTTCTAAATTTGTAACTTGTTACAAAGCAATGGAAAATAAATGTGACCTCATTCCTTTCGGTTTCAGATTCTTTCTTTCTTGGAACCTTCCTTTCTTCACTGCAGATGGATTGACATATCAGCCTTCAAGCAAAGGCTGGGGTGGGGTCTCCAACCTGGGCCAGGGCCCCTGGACCCTGGCCGTGCCGTCCAGGCAGGCTGAGTTTCCGGGTCTCGAGGTCCGGGGGACTGTAACACTGAGGCTGCTGGCCTTCGATTACCAGGCTCCCAGATTTCCCATTAAGATGACTAAGCCCAGCCTCAATTAGCTGGGCTCTGATGACATGGACACACTCCAGTCCCTTCATTTCCAGGATAATAATAGCTCCTTGTTCAGATCAGACTTTCTTCCAGAAGGACCAGTTCCAAACTCTTTATACAGCTGGTTTAATTTGCTCCCTGTCTAAGCCCAGCCTTCATTCGTCTCTTACTTCTCTGAACCCAGAAACATTCTGGTCTGAACCCAGAAGGACACTGTCAAAATAGCAAACCCTCCTGCTGGTGCATAATGTGCCTAAGTCGCTCACAGCCCCTTCACCCTGTCCCCTCCCCATGCCTGGCCACACTCTTAGGAAGCAGCCAACACTAGGCTGACCATATGTACTGTTCTAAACGGGACAGTAATGTTTTTTTCATATTTTCCAACCCCCTGTTATTTTCATATAAATGTCAGTTTTGTCCCATTTTTTTTTTTTATTTCTTGTAAAAAACTGAACATGGGTTGTTTATCATAAGACTCTATGTTAACCAATGCGTAGTAAAACTACTAGTGTAATGAGAGAGGAAGTTCCATTTGTTTATTCGGCTATTATAGCAACAAGCAGATGCCACCCCCTTGCTTGTCTGCAGTGGCGGGAAGTTCAAGAGGTGTTCCTTTCCTTAAGCCCCGTTCAGCGTGTGGGCGCCAAGAGGGTCTCGATGCACATGAACCACTGAACAGGCTCACCTGGCTGCTTGCTTCCATCAGGTTAGGAGTGACTGTGAGTCTTACTGTAATTTCTACCACCACTCCATCCATAGAGACTGTTTTTGCCCTACATTCAGTTTGATTCAGACTTTTCAGATGCGTATTTCAGTTCCACAGGCTGTTAGCTATTCTTTCCATTACAGTGGAATTCTGTGCTGGGACATTAGCATACACTGGCTTGTGATAGCATGTGGGGTGTTCAGAACTTTTTTCTTTTTGGCGCATGTGTATGATTTTTTGCAGTCTGGCACGGCAGTCCTGCATTAGAGTATTCAGTATGCTTTGCTATAGAGATTATTTTACTTTTCATGTGACATTTTATAAGAATTTTATCAATATGTATATTATTTATTAGTGTTTTTGTGTATGTTATCTACAATAAATTAATGTTATTTATTTGTGCCCCTTTCCATGCTCTTTTGCAGTGAGTTTAGGTTGTTTTAAAGGTCTCTTAAAGCCTAAAAATCTAGATTGTGTTGAAACCATGAGGGCTATATTAGTTGTAAAACAAAATTGTGTCATGAAGTGTGAGAAGTTTTGTGATAAAGTGTTGAAAGACCGAAAGTTGCTGTGTACGATTAATTCATTAGAATTAATCTTAGTGCTTTCATGGTAAAATACAGTCCCCCTCTACATCTGCCTAAATCAAGCTGCCCCAACCTGTGGCCCATGAGCCACATGCAGCCCAGATCGGCTTTGAATGTGGCCCAACACAAATTTGTAAATTTCCTTAAAATATTTCAAATTTTTTACAGTTTTTTTTTTAGCTCATCAGCTATCATTAGTGTTAGTGTATTTTGTTTAAGGGTTTATTTTATTGTTTGAGAGGTGAGAGAGGAGTGTGGGGGGTGGGGGGAAGAGGGGGAGAGAAGAGAGAAGGGCCCAGAGCAGTCTCCATAGTTGTGCTTCATTAGTTGTGACATGGTTTCATTCCACACAGGTGGATGTGGGACTGTGAATGGCAGGAACCCAACTGGGGACCTCCCATATGGGAGGCAAGAACCTTTAACGTCAAACCATCCTGGTGGTTACCAGTTGCACCACAATTCAGCATATGGCGTTGCATGGGCCAGAGCCAGAAATCAAACCTCATACCTCACGATTGCAAATCAATCACTCAACCACTGAGCTATCCCAGTATCCACTGGCCTCTTGTCTTTAGATATAAAAGATTACTTTATATTTTATAATCAAAAGTTAATTATACTTTCCAGAATATGTGACAGATTCCATGCTTAACTTAGTTTCCTTCTCTCAGTGTCCCTCTCAGGCAGCTTCATTCTATGACATTGCAGGCAGCCCTCACTTTACACAACCCTGATATGCATAAATTTTAGCTACACTGCTTTCAAGATTTTTTCTTTGTCTTTGGTTTTCAGATATTTTTTACTATGATGTATCTTTTTTGTGGACTTCTTGGGAGTGAAATAATACCAGTGCCCCAACAATATGGTTCAAACTTATTACTGTGATATATTAACCCTGAGTAATTGAGAAAAAAAACAACTTTGCTGCCCACCTTTCAGTTCACAGATCATGATCAGTGACCAACCATGTGACATAGTTCAAGGTCTGACACAAATGGTTGCTGCACTTCCATTATTCAGTTCTTACCCAGACAGCAAAATGTATAGTTATGCAGTCTCTTTACTTCCCAGTGACATTTTATAAAAATAAGTTTAAAAAAAATAAAATAAAATAACTGATTATAAAAACAACTGATCAAATAATCACCAAGTTGTATATTAGGGAAATAAAATGAAGAAAACTCAGCAAAGGAAAAAAGGTGATGGTGCACTAAACAGATTGAATGCTTAAGCACTGTTCTAACGAACTACTCTTTATAAGTGTCCTACAAGGAAATAAAACCACTTTAATTCTCCATGTTTCTAACATTTTAAATTACAGTATACTAAATATATACATATTAGTTCTACTATACTTACCATTTTCCTATATATTTATGACAAGCAGTAAGACAAGTTTATTTAATGACTTGACAAGTTTTCAAAGATCACTGAAAAACTGGAATTTGTTCCATGGATCATTTGGAAGCCTCTTTATGATTTCAGCGTGCAGGGCTGTAACCTCTAGTCCCACACTACTGTACAAAGCCAGGACTGAACATGTAATAGCTCTTCTACTGAAACATCTGATGGGTGTAACTTCTGTAGCCTTTGTTTGTATATCTTTGTATGCTTACTTCATTTTTCAGTTTAGCATGATATGAAAGTCCAGTAATAATTTTTTCATCTGGATTTTGAAATTGTTACTCAATTTGCTCCTGGCATTTCTTGCTGCTGGTGGAAAGTCTATTTTCATGTTGTTTTTCCTTTAAAGGTGAATTCTTTCTCTCTTGTATTTTTATCTCATTTGAGTGAGTGATTTTACTTTTTATTTTGAAATAGCTATAAATTTGCAGACAGTAGCAGATAGTACAGAAAGCTCCTATATCCCTTTCACATAGTCTCTCAATGGTTTCACCTTACCTAATTCTAGTACTACATCAAAATTAGGAATTTGATATTAAAGCAATGTAGGTACAATAGCTGTGTGCCATTTTAACACTTATGCAGATTTGAGTAACCACCAAAAGAACCCAGATACAGAACTGGTTCACTCCCACAAAGATATCTCTCATTCCACCCCTTTATAGTCATATCCACACACCCCTAACTCCTAGCAATTATCTATCTGTTTTCTAAAATGTAATAATTTAAGGATGCTGGAAAAGTTCAGTGGTTGAGCACTTGTCTCACAACCGTGAGGTCCAGTGTTCATTTCCCAGCCCCAGTCCATGCAGTCTATTTGTTGAACTGCTTTGCAACTGGTAACTGCTAGGGTGGCTCAGAGGTGCAGACTCACCTTTCATGCAGGAGGTTCTCAGTTCAGTTCTCACCTCACACTGCTCCACATCCACCCATGTGGAATGGAACCACGTCATAACTAATGATGTACAACCAGGAGACTGCTCTGGGCCCTGTCCCTTTCTCTCCTCCTCTTTTTCTCAAATAAAATAAATATTTTATAAAATATAAAAATAAATATAATCACTTAGAGAATATTTTATAGATGAAATCATCTGGTCTGTAATCTTTTTAAAAAAAATTTTAATTAAATTTATTGGGTGACATTGGCTAATAAATTATATAGATTTCAAGGGTATAATTCTATAATATATCATCTATATATTGTATTGTGTGTTCACCACCCAAAGTCAAATCACTTTCCATCACCATATATTTGACCCCCTTTACCCTCTTCTACCTGTCCCCCCAACCCCCTTCCCCTTTGATAATCACTTAACTGTCACCTGTGTCTATGAGTTTTATTATTTGTCTTGTTTGTTTGTTGCTTTGTTTTATATCCCATATATGAGTGAAGTCATGTGGTTCTTGACTTTTTCTAATTTATTTCACTTAGCATGATAATCTCAAGGTTCATCCATGTCGTTGAACATAGCAGTATTTCATCTTTTATTATGGCTGAGTAATATTCCACTGTGCATACATAACACATATTCTTTATCCAATCATCTATCAAAGGGCATTGTGCTTGTTTCCACGTCTTGGCCTCCATAAATAATGTTGAAATGAGCATCAGGGTAAAAATATATTTACAAATAATTGTTTTCAGGTTTTTTTGGGTAGATACCAGAAGAGGGATTTCTGGGTTTTATGGTAACTCTATTCTCAACTTTTTCAGGAAACTCCATACTGTTTTCCATAGTGGCTGTACCAATTTACATTCCCATCAGCAGTGTATGAGGGTTCCTGTTTCTCCACAGTCTCTTCAACACTTGTTATTGCTTGTCTTATTAATAATAATCATTCTAACAGGTGTGAGACAGTACCTCATTTTGGGTTTGATTTGCACTTTCTTTATATCTAATAAAATTGAGCACCTTTTCAGTTGGCTATTTTTATGTCTTCTCAGACCTTTGCCCATTTTTAATGAGATTTTGTTGTTATTGTTGTTGTTTGCTTGTTTTGTTATTGTTTTTGTGTTTTTGTATATGTGTGTGTGTATTGAATTGTATGAGTTCTTTATATGTTTTGGGTATCAGCCCCTTATCTGAGGTGTTGTTTGCAAATACAGTATCTTCCCCCATTCAACTTTTTGCCTTTTTGTTTTGCTGACAGTTTCTTTTGCTGTGCAGAAGATTTTTACTGTGATATATAGCCCATTCATTTATTTTTATTTTTACTACCCTTGCCTTTGCAATCAAATTAACAAAATCCTCTCATAACATCCTCTCTAAATACCTGTGTTTTCTTCTATGCAATTGATTCTGGTCTTATATTTAGGTCTTTGATCCATTTTGAGTTAATTTTGGTATGTGATGATAGCAGTCTATTTTCATTCTTTTGCATGTGGCTTTTTAATTTTCCGATCACCATTTATTGAAGAGGATTTCTTTTTCCTACTGTATGTTTTTGGCTCCTTTGAGAAAAATTGTTCATATGTATGTGGGTTTGTTTCTGGGTTCTCAACTGGAGATCGATAGCAAAAATAAAGTGGGAAAAACAACAAATATATGGAGACTAAACAACATGCTACTAAAGAACAACTAGGTCAAAGAAGAAATAAAAAGAGAAGATACGTAGAAACAAATGAGAATGAAAATACAACATACCAAAACTTTTGGGATGCAGCCAATGTAGTAATAAGGTAGAAGTTTATATAATTACAGATCTACCTCAAGAAACAAGAAAAATCCCCAATAAACAACCTAACATCATAGTTTGGTGGTTACCTGGAGAAGGGGGAGAAGGGGGAGGGAGAGTTGTGGGGGGAGGTGGGAGTGGGCACCAGATATATGGTGATGGAAGGGAAGCTGATTCTGGGA
>PVKE010003705.1:14144-70155 GCA_004027555.1 Craseonycteris thonglongyai | reverse complement strand
AAAAAGTAAAATAGAAATAACTATGCACTGAAGACAAAAAGATAATTTCTCTCTATAAATGTGAAAAGATAAAAAAAAAACAAAAAAAAAAAACAAAAAAAAAGAATGAAATGTTTCCCATCGTAGTGGATTCTTAAGCACGTTCTCCACGTATGCGGCGTGCTAGCTGGATGTCTTTTGGCATTATTGTTACACGTTTGGCATGGATAGCACACAGGTTGGTGTCTTCAAACAGGCCAACCAGATAGGCCTCACTTGCCTCCTGCAAAGCACGGATAGCTGCACTCTGGAAGCGCAGGTCTGTTTTGAAGTCCTGAGCAATTTCTCACACCAGACGCTGGAAGGGAAGTTCGCGAATCAGAAGTTCAGTGGACTTCTGATAACGTCTAATTTCACGAAGTGCCACGGTACCAGGCCTGTAACGATGAGGTTTCTTCACCCCTCCAGTAGAGGGCGCACTCTTACGAGCGGCTTTTGTGGCCAGGTGCTTCCTCGGTGCTTTACCACCGGTCGACTTGCGGGCAGGCTGCTGTGTACGAGCCATGGTACTGAGACCTCCTTACTTACCCCCCTTCTCGTTCGGCTGGAGCTCAGTGAGCTGGAGGTGGCGCTGGCGTTAGAGAGCGACAGCGCTATTTCTTTCTATGAATACAATGTCTCCTATGAACACTCTGTTCTGGATTATATTCCGCAATTTTTGTTACTTGTCCTTAAATTTATATGAAAGGAACTAGAAATCTGATTTGTTGTGCTTTGTCATAATGAAGAGAAAACTCGTAAGTGATGTATCTACAGCTTGGTAAGCAGGTTATCTTACCAAAAAACCCCAGAAGCAATAGCACACCATGTGGAGGAATGACAAGGCCCATTAGTGAAAATCTAAATTAAAGACTATTCTAAAAGATAGGCAGTTTTATATTCTTTCAAGTCTACATATAGTAACCTGGGTCAGGATCCTCAGTGCTGCCTAACTGAGCTGTAATAGCTGTGCTACCGCAGTTTCCTTTTTGCAATAGGGAAGAAATAAATATATAGAGAAGCAGAGACAAATAGCAATGCAATTTACATCCCTGAGAGTGCACTTGAATTTGTTGAAATTTCCAATCACTTATCTATATTTCTGTTTTTTCAAAGTTGTTTTAATATTAACGCAGTGCCAAAATAAACATCATCAAAGTAAACCATATACCTCCATTTGCTGTTTAGTCAAAGATTTAAAGATCTTATTCACCAAGTTCTTAAATTTCACCAATAATCTTGAGAAATAATAAGTGAATGTAATTATTATAAAGATGAGAGACATAGAATTAACTAAATTTCTAAATGATTTTTTGGATTATGTGCATGATTATTATTGCATAAGACATATATGTAAGCTTTTGGAGGCCACATATAAATATTAATCATCTATGTGTTTCTATCAAATTCCTTGATATTAGTAATTGCCATCAGTTGAATGAAAGACTAAATGGACCACACTGACAAACTGTCCTTGCGATGAAAATAATAAGAACTAAAAGTGGCCTTTGATAATAATGTTTGTTAGATTGTCCCGTGAGCAGCCCACTTCCTTTTTGTATGCTTTGCTCAAGTCACGAGTCTATATTACATTGGCCCACAAATACATCTTATCTATTGGTTAATGAGATAATCAAGTTGCTTTTTTATTTTTAAATTTAATTTTATTGTTTGTGAGAAGGTGAGAGAAAGAGAGAGTAGTCTCTCTAGTTGTACATTGTTAGTTGTGACATGGTTTCATTCCACACAGGTGGATGTGAGGCCGCGCAATTCAGTCCCCGTGCGGCGTGGTGTCCTGTAGGCTAGGAGGTGAGAACCTTCACTGCCAAACATTCCAGTGGTTACCAGTTGTTCTGAAGTTCAGCATATGGGATTGCATGAGTCGGGGCAGGCGATCAAACCCCTCACCTCGTGATAGTGAGGTGAGCACTCAACCACTGAGCTATCCCAGCATCGCCTGACAATCAAGTTTTTTACCAGGCAATAGTGTGGGATGCTTTCATATTGTTTTCTTTACAATTATTTTTCAGTGAAAGTTTTTATTAATTCCTATTAATGCTTCACCTATTCTCAAGTCTGAAGTAATAGGCTTCATTTTCATATGCATATGTTTTGGATGATAGTCATTGCTCATATGTAATGAGTATAAATTGGTACTGTTACTGTCTTCATTTTGCAGATGAGAAAACTAAGACTTCAAGATGGACAGTAACTTTCCAATTTATCATAAAAACAGAGTGAGCAAATAGTCACAAGCTGGTATGTAACTCAGGCCTGTCTGACTCAAGTCCAAATGCCCACACTATTAATTAACTGCCTCTATTAATGAGGAGGGTAATTCTAGCACATGCCTTTTTTGGGAACTACATAATTATAATTAGGAGCCATGATAGTATTTTTTTTTTTCTTTTCTTTTAGACAACAGCTGTGGGGAGAGCTTGTGCATGAAGAAGAAAACATTAGCCATTAACAAAAGACAAGTTATTTCAGAAGACATTCATTATACATCTTGCTATTTGGGGGGCTAGGAAATGACCACCATGAGTAAATTAGGGGAAGGTACATGTAGCAATGAAATAGACTTCTCATTCTTAAGAATATGCACTGTCATTACTTTATTTAAGTCAGCACTAGCAGAAGATTAGAGTGACATTCCAGCTTTCATCCTAGCTTTGATAAGAAACAGGGAGTCCATGTACTATTGTATTCAGTCCTTGCTTGTGTTTCTAAACTGTCTAAAGAGATTCCTCTCTGAGTCAGCCTAGTTTCATTTCAAGGGACTTCAGAAGACTCAGCGTTTCTGCTCCACCCCTAATCTCCTGTCATCTTTTTGCTCATATCCAAATATTCTTTGACATACATTCTACAGTTAGAGACAAAATAACTGAAAGTTTACTTCAGGTAACATTTGGGTATGAATAATTTCAGTTTAACCAATTAACAACTGTAAACAACAAGTTCCTTGCCTGGAAGGGTTATCATCAAGAGGGAAAAGAAAAGTACAGGAAAACAGATGAAAAGTGAACTCCAAACACTTGACAACTTGGTCTGTTTACTTTCTCCTGAGCAGGGCAAAAAGAAGAAAACAACATGTGCCAGGCAGCTGCTGCTAACTGCCTATCATATCTTCTCCAGGCGGGGTCCTCATCAATTCCCTGTGGAATATGCATTCTCACAGTTTTTCCATTTTCCACATGTGCAAACAGTTCTGGAAGGTTAAGTGACTTGTTCAAGATCACATCGAGTTGGGATCAGTTTCAGAATCCATCCATTTTCTTTCCCATCACAGTGTCTGTTTAGCACAGCACAAAATCAGAGGTGCATAGAGCCAACTAGGCAACTCTGCTTTTCAATAGTTATGTTAGCTCTCTTCTGTCTTTCCTCCTTCTTCTTTTCTTTTTTCTCTTCTCTTCTCTTCTCTTCTCTTCTCTTCTCTTCTCTTCTCTTCTCTTCCTTTCTCTCTCTTTCTCTTTCTTTCTTTCTTTTTGATATAATAGATTTTGTATAAAACAGTTTAGTTTGGTGGGGGCTTGTTGATTTAGCATCACTGTGAGATTGTGGGGGTCATTTTAGTTAATGCGGTGGCTTATTTATCGATGTCCTGAAGCCTCTTCTTTTCCTGGCAAAAAGAAGGCATTCGCCGTGTTTGCTGAGTGGAAGACTAGCTGTGATAACATTACTTTTGTCTGTTTTCTAACTGTGTGCATACTGGGCTTTAAAACATTCCTGAAATTTTCTGTAGAATCACAAGATGTTGAGGTTGGAACAATCCTCAAAGGACATCTGAGTAACCCCTCATTTATAGATAAGAGAACTGAGGCCATAAAAGGATAAATGCATCATCCAAGATCACATTGGTGCTTATCAACATTGTTGCGACAGCTACCTGGTGATTTTTTTCTGACATGCTCTTCAGAGCATCATTATATAACTTTTTTTTTTAAGATTTATTTTATTGTTTTGACGAGAGAGAGATAGAGAAAGAGAGACAGAGGCAGAGAGAGACAGAGACAGACAGAGAGAGACAGAGAGATGGGGGGTGCAGAGCAGTCTGCATAGTTGTATATCATTAGCTTTTGGCATGGCTTCATTCCACTAGGTGGGCACAGGGCTATGCAGGGCGGGAACAAGGCCAGGGGTCTGCTGCATGCAAAGCATGAACTGGGGGCCTCCTAAATGGAAAGCTTGCCCTAGTGAGAACTGGGCTGGGGGCCCACCCCAACTCAGCATATGGGTCCACATGGGCCGGGCCCAGGCTGGGGCTGGAACTCAATCTTGGGACCCTGGGGGTGCAAGGTGAACTCTCAGCCTGCTGAGCTGTCCTGGCTTCCCCCATTATACAACTTTTAATTTTAGCATTTTTCTTGATGAGGTGAGGGAGGTTGGGGTTCTAAAATAATATACTACTTTTAATTTCCCATGTATCTCATGTGTTCTTCTGATAGAGTATACTAGACTGAATGGTGGCCCCCCTAAAGTTATGTATCACATTCTAATCCCTGGAACCTGTGAGTGTCAATTAATTTGGGAAAAGAGTTTTTGCTGATGGAATTAAGTTAAAGATCTTGAGCTGATGTGATCATTCTGAATTATCTGAGTAGAGCCTAAATCCAATGGCTGGCATCTTTATAACAGAAAGAGGGAGATTGGAGATTGACCAAAGATGAGAGGACGTAGATAAGAAGGTGACATGAATATGGAGGCAGAAAATGGAGACGTGTGGCCACAAACCCAGGGAGCCAGGGAGTGCTGACAGTCACTAGAAGCTGGAAGAAGTGGAGAATGGTTCTCCCCTAAAGCCTCTGGAGGGAATGCAACGCTGCCAACACCTTGATTTCTGACTTTAGGCCTCTAAAACTGTGGAAGAAGAAATTTGTGCATTAAGCCACGCAGTCTGTGATAATTTGTTATAGCAGCTACAGAAAACACTGATCCATGGGGGAAGGACTGATAATACAGAACTTACATTACATACAGAGTCTGGCAAAAGAAACACCCCCTTTTTTATGTGCTGAGAATCGATTCCAAATCTTTTATTACAAAATCAGAAGCATGTACGGTAGTTCTGTAACATAACAATATCACACTCAGGTACTCTGTACTCCTTTAAAAAGGGGTAGACCCTGTGGATAACATCATGGAACTGAATTTTTCTATCCCTCCTGACTTCATGCACTCTAAGGAGGAATGGCTGTCTACTGGTGAGAGTGGACAGTTGAGAGCTTCAGGGACAGATGGGTGGTTTTGTTGCAATATAGACAGGTAATCGTGACCTTTTGGCAACGGACAGAAATTTAATTAGAAAATCCCCCAAAGAAAGACTTGGGAACATTAGGTCAAACAAAATGAAGGAGTGCGAGAGGGACAGACCATTCCCTGCTTTGTGCTCACACTCTTTTAGTCCTCCATGCCCTCACACCACTTCCTGGATCTGGTGAGTCCTCCTCACCAAGTGAGTCACCCTGAGAACTCTCTTTCTCTTCCTCTCACCCCTCTCCAGCCTCTGCCTCATTTCCCCAGGGCTCTGTTTTTAGGGCTAACTCCCACCTCCAAATGAATTTGTTGTGAGGAGATAAAGACTAATTATAACTCAGTGCTGATAAAAGCTCAAGTGTTTTTAATAACACTTATCTTTTACAAGCAATCTTGCATACATTAACCTGAGGAGAGAAGTCAGGGGAGAGCTCATGCAGGTTCCAAACCAGCATAAAGGCAGACATTTTGGAGAGAGAAGAATATTTCTCCTGCCCTTCTTGTCCTACCCCTTCAAAGCCAGTCCAGTTCACAAGCAGCTCTGTGTGTAGGTATTTTTCGACAGCCCTGGATGTATTAAGAGAAGCAGCCCTAAATCTAGAAGAAAAGAAACTCTTTCATCTGGGCTGGACTTTCTCATGAATTTCTATCAGTGACATAATGTTGTTTTGCTTCCTAGTAAGCCTTTTACTCAACCATGATCTTTTTATCTTCTCAATTAATTACTTAATCTTTCTGTGCCTTGGTTTCCTCATCTGTAAAATGCAGATAATAATGGTACGTTCCTCATAGGCTTCTTGGGAGGATTTAAATGAGTTTATCTGAGCAAAGCTTTCAGAGCAGTACCTGGCACATAGTGAGAGCGCGATAATCATTAGCTATTATTATTTCCCAGAAGGAAACACTCCCTCAGGTTCTTGGTTTCTGTGAGGAAGGATCACCCCTATGTACTCCTAACCTCTTGAACAATTTCTTATTCCTTCTGGTGATACGTTTGTCTAATGACAGCCATTATTCCTGTTTCCTTGGATATGGGGAGTTATTCTATTAAAAGTCCTGAGCACCAGGGGGTTTTGTGTCTTTCTTTGTACTTGCCACTTGGAGAAGTGGAGACCAAAACCGGGGTAACTACGTCTGCCTCGTAGTCTCAATTTTTTCCTCAGGTGGCTATTTTGAGGACTAGGCTGAGATGGAGAGTGAACAAGCCCATTCTGGTTCTCACCTCACATGAAGTCCTCTAACTTGGTATCAGTAATAAAATTGATATATATTTTTTCATTAGCTGACTCTTTTGTCTTCTTATTGGTTCAGTGTTTACACTGAGGTCCCTCAAAAACACCAACATGATTCTTATCATCAGGAACACTTAAGCCAGGATGAATGCAGTCTTGTTTGAGGAAAAAACATCTGTGTCTAAGTAGTAGGTGCTTACGTGTTCCCAGTGTCTGAAGACGGAGGGCAAGTCTGGGGACCCATGCTTCTTGCTATCACCAGTTCACCTTGTGAACCAACGTGCTCTCTTGTCTTTCCAAAACTTACTAAGTCAATCAGCAATGAAAGAACATCTGAAGTCATTCCTTCATCACACATATGTGCTCTCCTGAAAGAAGCCTGGAAGAATACACCAACACTTCCATGCTGTGGAATGAGAAGAAATGTGCATTGGAGGAATCATAAACAGAAGATTTTTATTCCTGAGCAAGCAAAAGAAAAACTTAGCAAACAAATCGAGGAATCAAGATAAAGACCTAAAAGATGAAATAGGAACACAAACATAGAACAAAATCCTCCCAACACTGTGGCAATTGATCCAGCCCTGTGGTGAGTCAGAGTGAGCAAAATACTCCTAGAGGAAAGTGGCATGCTTGTAGAAATAGGAACATCTTGCATCATTGTATTACTTTGTACTGTTTCCTTATATGATTTCTATATGAATGCTATGTTGTCTGTAGGGGGTTGTAATTGATGTGTAAGAAGAAAAAAAGGACACTGGAAGGTCAAAAAGTCATCTGACATGTAGCTAGCTAAGCAGATGATGGGTGTTTGAACCCAAAATAGATGAACATTCTCTTTCATCACACAACCATTTCGACCACTTTTGGTAATGGTTGAAATGACACTAAAACTACGTTTTCTTTCTCAGTGTCTTGTAAACTATGACTTTCTTCTACCTTTTTAATTATGAGACTGAAAAAAAAATGTTTCATTATCTACAACTTTGAAAACACATGTATTCTTCCACTAGTTCCTGAATTCAGAGGGCTTCCCTTCATAGGTTTATTAATAGGAGATTCTGATTTTATCATTTTATTTTAATTTAAGAAAAAATTTACATTTTAAATAATCAGAGCCTGTACAAATATGATTTCATATTAAGTAAAACTGCTTTAAAATGAAAAACAGGTCTCATTTGTATATAATTAATACATTTGCATGAGCAACATAACTCAATTAATTGAAAAATACTTCTATAGATTTAAAAAAAAAACTATAAGTTTTTTAGTTTGCAGTAAAAAAAGTGAAAATACAATAAATAGATCATGAAAAATTTATTTCAGCAAGTTTAAATGTGATTGCTTCTTTTAGAAACTTTATATTATTATTTGTAAAGATACATTTAATTTAGAATATTTTGGGTACACTCTAGTAAAAGTGCTTTCTGGTAAGTATTAAGATAGAAAATTTTTCTTTTTCATTCCAAAATGTATACAATCTGATGACACAAATATCTTTCTTGCCCCACATTTATTCATATGAAAGTAATAGTACTTTCTTAGACCCTGCGAAGGAGATAAATGTCCTCAACCAGATTCAAGAAAAAGCCACTTTCCTAGTCTTGTGCATTGTTTTTTTCTCACTCAATTGGAAAGTAGCTCAAGCCTGTCACTGAAGTGTCCCTTTTGATGTGATTATCAGGAAAAATGTGCAAGAGGACCAAAGATGTAACCTTTACAATTCCTTGGATCTGTGTAAATGTATCTAGAGTTTACACCTTACAAGTGATACTTTCAGCTAAAGAATCTGTCCTTTCAAATTAATGGAATCTTTCATGAAAGAATAAGGTAATACAATTCAATGCTAAGACATTAAAAATGGATTATTTGTTAAGATTACAGATGTGATCATGGATAAAATGTACCCCAAAGAAGCAACAGTTCAAAGCACCCACTAGCTTTTTTTTTTTTTTTTTTTTTTTGTGGATAGTGAAGGGTGTAAGTAAGGCTGTGGTGAATGGGATAAAAGAAAGCAGTAAGTACCGTAAATATTTTTACTTATTTTTTAATGTGATACTTCAAAAAATTAATATTTTATGTGTTCCACATATTTAGATTAAGTGGAGAGTTTAGTTGTAATAGTGATAGAAAAGGGGAAAAGTTTTTATCTTAATAAATATACTTAATGTATTGCTAACTAGCTTTAAATGATAAGCTGAATGGCTATCTAGTTGGTTTAATTCAGATTATTAAAATAAATAAAGGGAACAGCTAGATGAATATGATTTTTCTAGGAATAACAATTAAGAAGGCAATTTAAACAAATAGGAATTTAGTTTAAGAAGTCATTTATTTTATAGCCTAACAGCCCAAAACAAACAAGCAAAAACAAACAGACTACCCCTCAAATAAAAAACAAACCAAACAACCCCCCCATTTAAAAATGTCTTTACACAAGTTGTAAGTAATTTCTATGAAACAAAGAAGTCAATGAGCTCTTATCTATTATCGCTGACATATTTATTTCATGTACCTGGACTATTATGTTAGGACAGCTGCTCTTGAAAATAATATTTGTGATGGACTGAAATATTTGAAGTATTAAGGAATATTTTGAGTATCATCAAAGACTCAATGAACACAGTATATTTTTGTTTAAATGTATTCTTTGATTACTGATATCAAGTAGAAACCCAGTAAAACAAATATTTAATTATCTATTCTATACTATTGACTCTGGTTAACTGGTACATTACCATAAGCTTATTAACAAAGACTCATTTTCAATTATTTTTATATGTGCAATAGTTTTATAGAAGTTTAAGTGGAAAGATGTGTTGGGACATCACAAAATTTTTCAGTGAGTTATAATTTAAAAATTAGAGGTTTAAAATAAAAATCTGGATTTTTTTGGGTTTCTCTTAAAAACTCATCCTGGTCTTTAATATAATATAAAAATCTTTACATTTCTTCCTTCAGAGTTCTTTTTGCCAGTCTATTCCATTTCTACATTATATCCTTGTTTCCATAGGAAGCTGGAATCATAAAGTACCCAATCAACTAAGTACCTGAGACAGGAGGAGGGGCTCATCGGAACTCTCATCTCTCTGAGAAAGAGAAAAGATGACATGACCTCTAGGTTCTGCCAGGCATGTGACTTCCTGTGACTAAGTAACAAATGACCTGAAGGCAGAGCTGTACCCTGGTATCCAGCCTCTTCCCACAACACATATGACTAGACAAGTCGTCCTATCCAGAAAATCATTTGATTAGGTGATTACCTAAAATTTCCGATCTCATTCATTTCATTTAAAATAACCATGTACACGGGCATCTCAAGAATATCAGAAAACATTCCAAATTTTTATAATGAAAATTTTAATCATTTTCTGACTTCAACTTAAATTTTAGGCTTTGGGTCAAAGTTGCATATTTCTATTTTTAAGAAGTGGCTCTCTCTACATATATATTTTTAAACATTTATTTTATTGTTTGAGAGAACAAGAACGAGAGAGAGCCAGAGTGAGAGCGAGAGCGAGAGAGAGAGAGAGAAGGGGGAGGGCCCAGAACAGTCTCCATAGTTGTACGGCATTAGCTGTGACAGGTTTTTATTCCACACAGGTGGATGTGGACCAGGCTGGGCGGGAACAGAACCACAGGTCTATTGGGAGGTGAGAAGCTTCGCTGCTATGCCAGTCTGGTGGTTACCAGTTGCTCCGATGTTAGCATATGGAGTTGCATAGGCTTTGACCAGGAATCTAACACAGGACCTAGCAATTGCAAGGCAAGTGCTCAACCACTGAGCTATCCTGGCGTCCCAAGAAGTGGCTCTATGTTAATGTCTCTTTCAATTAAAAATAAATTGGAGGGGGGATATAAGTTTTAAAAATTATACATTAGATATGTTTTTTTAATTGTTAAATTTATTGAGGGGATATTGGTTGGTAAACATTACATAGATTCCAAGTGTACAATTCTACATTACATCATCTATGTATTGCATTATGTGCTCACCACCCAGAGTCAGTTCTCTATCCATCACCATATATTTGATCCCCTTCTGTCCGCTCCCACTCCCTCCCTCTTTACCCTCAGGCAACCACTAAACTATTGCCTGTGTTCATGAATCTTTATTTCTTTGTTACTTTCAGCTTTATATTCCACCTATAAGAGCTAGATAACCTATAATGAGCCATGTTACAGGTAATGGATAAGAATGTTAATTAGGTCTTCAAGTGCACTTTTTTAGACCAAGTTTTACAATTCAAGTAGCAATTTCTCATTAAATATTTTTTTCTGGGAAATAAAAACTTGACTTCAATTGGAAAAATGACTCAAATTGACTCAAAAAAGAAAAACTCATGAAAACTCTTCAACAGTTCTTCTAAAATGCTGGGGTCCTCTATTGTAGATGTTTCCTTATAAGGCTTGACAGATAGTGTTAATCTGGGAATTTTGCCAGGTCTAGTTTTGGGTAACTGTTTGACAAACACTACATTTTGAAAAGCCGCCACAGGGCCAGTGCTCTGTCTAACGTGTTTCACATTTTTTTCTAAAACTTGTTTCTCAGTTGTATTTATACATCCTATCAATTAATGGAGGCATGAGGGGACATGACCTTTCAAAGGATCTGCCTTGCCAACAACAGTGCAGTTGGCCATGGGAAAGGACTGATCACTGACAGACTCTCTGCTCTGAGCTCCAGCACTGGGGCAGCAGCTCAGAAAGCACCAGGGACCTACAGGGAGGAACTGAATCGCCTGGATTCAGGGCGAGGGCTGGAGAGGAGGCTTCCTCCCAGGCAGACCTGCTGGCAGAAGTGATTGTTCCTTTGGATTTTCTCATTTTAATGATTCGAAATAACAAGATTGCCTGCCTAATTAGATTCAAGGGTATAATAAACAATGGTTTTATTGATAAGGGTAGGAGATGTATGACTAGGAAAAGAAAAACGAAAGGCTTAAAATGAGTTAGATGTGGGTTTTATCACAAACACAATCTTGTTTTAAGGATTTACCTGAGAGCTCTTGGATATGGGTCAGCAAAGACTTGAACATGGCATTTAAAGTGCAAATATATACCTATTTTAGAAAGTAGTGGTCAGTTCTTACCTTGATGGGACTTGTCCTCACTGTGGGTAAATGTATGTTACCAGCAGGTTGTGCTGGAACTTCACCTATCAAGTTATTAAGACGTGTTTTCCCCAGTTACTATTTGGCAAATAACCTCTGTTTGCTTGCTCCTTAGGGCAAAGTTCCAGAGGATCCTGTATTCTGTGGTTGTGGTTGGCAGCATCTAACAAGGGTTTTCTGAAGCTGTCCTTGGAAAAGCCCTCTGACGGTCTATCTCTCTACTGCCCAGGTCATTTTTCATTTCTGAATTTCCTTTTCTTAGCTTTCTGCTTCTCACTAGTAGCGAGTCAGGGGCGACACACTACTCCATCAGCTTATTGGGACTTGTGTTCCACTAGCTTTATTTTCTAGAGCTGAGTTTCCTGTTCCTCACCTCTATATTACATTAAGCTAACTCCCCTAGTCAATATTGTGGTCTAGAATTGACTCTGAATATTACCATTATAGGAATTCCTAGAGTATTTCTTTCTTCTATAACCTCAGATGAGATGACCCCTGATCAGGATTTATACTGGCCTGAAGTTTTTGTTATTGTATAGATGTTCTTTTACCACAGTCAGAGGTAAAATGGACTACTCATTTCTTGCTAAGTGAAAGCTGCTGTTTCTTTTATCTCCCCACCTCCCCAGTCTACCACTTCCTTCTTCTGGATGCAGTCCCCTATTACTCAATAATGTTCCTTTGCTTGTGTGGAACCTTTCATTTATCTCACTTTTTATTGTAACACCAGTTAGATATAGTGGGATATTAGCTTAATAATAGGTTAGCAATCAGTAGAGTTGATAAAACTGTTGTATAGTAAATAAATGTAATCATTTTAAAACTGGTGCATATGGAGACCAAATCAACAAATCTGTAACACTAAAGAAAGAGAATAAGGGAGGGAGCACTGATAAAAAGTATGTATTTCAGAAATTAGTCAGTTTCTATGCAAGCATTAATTCATTACAGAAGACAGAAATTCAGGATGTTTAGTTCTTCAAAACAATACTGAGAGATTATGTTGCTCTTAGGGTAGAGATATTTAGATGTCTTTTAATATTATTTTCCACATCTTTTTTGGTAATAGAATTCTTGAATTTTAGTTCGGTAAATGGCTGCCCAGAACAAAAACTGTAATTCCCAGCTTCTCCTACAGCTAGGTTTGCCATATGACAAAATTCTAGCTAAAGAGATGTAAATGGTAGTAATGTGAAAAAGTTCCAGGAAGTTTTGTTAAAAGAAAAGGATGATTTTCTTCTTGTTTATGTTCCAGGTAGCTGGGATGCAGAAGTGATGGCTGGAGGTAGAGCAGTTATTTTAGTTCATGAAGTAAATTTAGGGATAAAGGTCTTCCTCTTACAAACAAGACAGAAGTCGTTTAGGTCCTTGACAACATGGGGAGCTATATCAACATTGTCCTCCATACATAAGCTTTACCTTGAGAGCAAAATAAAGTTTTCTTATTTAAGCCACCTTCTCATTGGCAGCCAATCATAATATTAACTATAAAGCTTATAAAGGTGTAGTCAGTTGAATTGTGTCCCCCCAAGAGATATAGCCAAGTTCTACTTCCAGTGCCTGTGAAAGTGACATTATTTGAAAATAGGGTTTTTGTAGATATATTTAAGGATCTTAAGAGGAGGTCATTTTGGATTTAGGTTGGGCTCTAAATCCAGTGATGTGTCTTATAAAAGAAAAGAGAGAGATCTGAGACACAGAGAGACACAGGGAAGAAGGCCAGGTAACGCCAGGGGCAGAGACTGGAGTAATGCTGCCACAAGACAACAAAAGCCGGGAGCCACTGGAGGTTGGAAGAGCAAGAAAGCAGTGTCCCCTCGAGTTTGCTCTCATGGCGACAGAGCACAGTCCTGGTGCTTTAAGCTGCCAAGTTTGTAGTATTTTTTATGATACCCCTGGGAAGTTAATACAAAGCATAATGCGGTTTTTTTTGTTTGTTTGTTTTTAAACAAACAGATAGGAAATTCACCTAAGTCATAAGATGATCATTTAAGCTACAGACCTGATGATTGCTTCTTGGGCACTGTGTTCATGCTAGGCTTAGAAGAAGTCATTAACATCATTAATATGGCATTTAAAAAAAGTCATTTTTCTCCCAGTGCTTTTTTATTTTGCTGGGATTCTCCATAGGACCAATCTTATTAACATATAAGAAATCTATTGTATTTATATGTATGTATATGTTTCTCTTTGAAGATTTATCAACTGGCTGAAGTTCATCAATGGAGGTAAAATTAACAGCTGTTGCTCAAAATGATCACGCTATCTTTCTTGGGCAAATGGATGAAGTGTTTCATTTTCTTCAGAAGAAACTCAGGTTCTGTAGCAAGAAAAAAGCAGCCATTAGGTTTGGCAATAGAAGAGAAAATTACAAACATGATTTATTAATTATTCAGAATGCCAAAAACTACAATAAAAACCAGTTATTAAAGAAAACAGTACAACTGAGTATTGACGGCCAATACAAGTGTGTTGAGCTGTATTACCACTAGTGCTCATGAACTTAGTTCGGTGACCATGTTTTGTGTGTGTATGGGGGGGGGGTGGGATTTGCAGAAAAGTGCTTTATTTTCATAAACACTTTGTTAAACTATTCTACCAATAAGAAACTCGCTAGTTTGTGATCATTCTGTTCTCAAAATGTCACCTGGCAGGTTAAGGAAGATGCTGATTCCCTTGTTAATTTAACGGGTGCCTTGGATCTCATCACTCTCCCTGTTCTTTTTCTCCACACTTCTAAATACCTGAATGGCTTCCTATTGTACTTAGGTTATAATATATACAGCTTAAAATAGCTGAAGACCTTGCTGACTGTGACCCTTGCCTCTCAGCTTAACTGTTCTGTCTCACCCCACATTGACCCAGATACAGTTGTCTTACTTTTAGATCCCTGAATAAGTCTGCATCTCTCTCAGTCGTTCACAAATGCTGTTCCCTCTGCTGGGAACACTCTTCAGCTCTTTATTTGGTGATCTCCCATTTCTCCTTCAAGTGTCAGCTCACGTGTAGTGCCCTCAGACAGGCTTTGACTTCATAGCACACCCCATACTTTTCAATATTTTGGTTTATTTTTATATAGCCTTTGTTTACCTGTTCAATATTTGCTTTTTTTTTTTTTGGTTTCATAACTGCCCTAATAGAAGAGAGGATGGCTCTTTCTCAGTACTCTTTATCTTCCCTCTGAAACTAGCACAGTACCTGGGAGGTAGAAGGCATTCAGCGAATATTCCTTGAATGAATGAATTAAAACAATAGTTTTAGTGAGGAGACTTGATAGTTCAAAAAGTAGCTTTAGGCTACCTAAAGACATAACTGAAGTTATAATAAGGAAAATCTAAGTTGACGGTATAAAAACAGTGTTTCTCAATCCAGGCTGGTCACGGAAATCACCTAAGAAGCTTTTATAAAATGATGTCCAGATCCCGGAAGTCCTGGTTTATTTTGTCTGCGATGTGACCTGAACATCATTATTTTTACAAATTCTGATTCTGAGATGTCGCCAGGATAGGAAACCACTGGGATAGGTTCTGGGTAATAAGAAATAACAGGATGTAATATTTTCCTCTGATATCTTCTTGCATTTTGTTGTTATTAATACTTTCATTCTAAGTCTTAGGAATAAAGATGGCAATGATAGGAATGAAGGAATATAAATCTATAAATTATAATATGTTGTAAGCTATCTTGACATAAATATCTGCAGCATAGTTTGTATAATTAAATATAAAATATTTGCCCTCAAAATTGAATTATATTGAGTTAACAGCATTGTACTTTTGGATTAAAAAAGTCACATTTGTGACTGTTCGTTCAAGCCATGAGGTAAATGTACCAGTAAATGGTGGGAAAATAAGAAAGTGTGTCAGAAAGGCATACGTTATCTTTTGTTACTTTACAAGAAACTGATCTCAGTTGGAGAAGGAATGTCCACATTTCCATCTTCCTATAAATAAAGCCTAAGGCATTCCTACACACTAAGATGTTACTGTGCTGGTATTTCCTAGTTCCAGCTACACAAATGTTCTTGAGGGTCACACTCCATGGTCGGTTAGAAACATGCTGTACTGAGAAAGGAGCAGCTTGCTGTGGTGGAGAAATGTGGAAAACAACGACTATTCTACCGCTTTTAGGTATTCCAATTCTTTTCTTTGTAAAAGTATTAACACTTCATCTTATTTTGTGAATATATTTCTCCTTAAGGGCACCGGAGGTCCTGCAAGCATTTCATAAGGGAAGTAAAATCCTGGCATTTATATTGTATTGTAACTGCAAAATGAAATAATTGACAAATGAAGAAAATAAGGCTTTTGGGTCATGCTGGAGATCTAATGCTTTCTTTATTATCTTTGTAATTTTAGTAGAGGTGAGATTTAGGATAGTGGTCTGAGATAATGAATTTTATAGGTGATTTCTCGAGAGCATTTGTAACTTTTGATGAATTTATAACCAGATCTGTTAGCAGAGCCATAATAACAGGGAATGGGATAATAAAACTTGGAAAAAGAACAAAGAAAATATTTGTGGTAAAGAACAAATTGATAAGCAAAGCTTTAAAGACTAAATGTTCCTGCTAAGGAACATCTAATTTAATGTGTCTTTCTCAACAGCAGGGATTTATACAAAGAAGGTACTTGAAATACTAAATCTGAATATATATGATGGAAAACAAAGATATCTACTTCTGGGATAAAAGATTAATGACATTGCTGTGGGGTTGATTAACTGAAAATCAGAAATGACATAAGCCTATAGAAAATGGGAGAAAGTAAAGGAATTTAAATGCCAGGTGGATCTTTGACCTATATTACTGGTCACACACCAGTTTCTTAAAAAGCCCTACTCACACCAAACTTGCGAACCGTTATTGAAAAACAAGTTTTATATAAGAGTGTTATATCTTGTATACCAATGGATAAAGATAATACTTATTTACTGACATTTATGAATAATATAATCCTTAGACTGCTTAAATTAAATGCTAAAGTTAATCCTCTTTTCATAGTAGACCTCATTGGAATTTGGATGAGAGGACTTGGGGCTAAAGCAAAATCTTGGGCACTAAATTAATATTTTATAGAGTTTCTGAAAAATGAATAACCTAAAAGAGGAAAACAAAACTTTTCATAGGACACATGTTTGGGGGGTTTATTTTAAATAGAAATTCTTTATTAGCAGCTACGTAAGAAAAGGATATATAAAGTGGACTTTTTCCATGCTGAAAACTATAGATACATTTATTTGAATCCTTTTTTTCTTCTGTATAGATCTTAAAATACCTTTTTCTTTTATGTTTATGATGACTCACCACTAATGCCATTAATAGTTTAAGCCCTGGTGAGGCATGGATTCCAGAGCTCAGAGAAGGTAACTTGTAAGAGCTGGTGACTAACTGGCAGTACAGGTAGAGGAAGTGAGTGACCCTGAGGCCAATAACCCCTTGTGAAAACATCCCAGTACTGAGGACCAAACCTGGTCCTTCTTTCCTCTGCCAAGCAAGCGGCGGTCTGGGGGTTGCTGAGGCCAGGCTTCTAGGAGCTGGGGCTGGGTGTGTGTGTGAGACTGTCCTGCAGTTGCAGGGCATGAAGCTGAAACACTGGGGTCATGGGTGGACCAGGAAGTAAAGGCTCCAGCTAAGAAAGCTGGCAGAGAATGAAAACGAAGAGCTGGAGAGAATTGATGGGTGTGGATCAGACAATAGGCCAAAGTGAATGAGCAGGTTTGGAAGGTGGGGGCTTAAAATTTTTTGATTGTATTGGCTGTTTGACAGTGGCTGAGCCTGCTTCAGACAGTCAGATCCCATCAAGCAGGAGTATAAACTGCTGGATGACAGGGTTCCAAGTGCCTCTTCACGCCTTCCTCTCCCTTAAAGATTTATTTTTAGTGTTGGAAAGTGAGCTGATTCGGGGTAGTGAGTACATAATACTATGTATAGACAATGTAACGTACACCTGGAAACAATGTAATTGATATCAATTAATGTCACCCCAAAAAATTTAAGAAAAAAGAAAAAGATTTATTTTTATTGTTTAAGAGCAGGTGAGGAAGAGAGTGAGAGAAAGAGAGAGGGCCCAGAGCAGTCTCCAAAGCTGTACATCATAATTGTGAAATGGTTTCATTCCACACAGGTGGGTGTGGGGCTGTGTGGGACAGGAACCGAACCGGGGGCCCCCCAGATAGGAGGTGAGAACCTTCGCCGGTGTGCCATCCGGACATTACCAGTTGCTCTGCTGTTCAGCATATGGGGTTGCATGAGCCGGGGCTGGGAATCCAGTCCTGGACCTCAGGATCACAAGGGAAGCACTCAACCGCTGAGCTATCGTGGCATTCCCATTTCTTTCTCTCTTGATTAGCCACAAAGCATTGTTAGAGAAGGGCAAGGACACTCAGTTAAGACAACAGTCCTGGCTTATAAATCTGCAACATGGCCCATCCACAGCCCATTGTGACACTTGTGTTGGGAGACCTTTTCCTTCCCTGTAGTGAAACAAATATTTTGAAATAAAGGAAAAACAAAAGGTTTTCACATTGAAATTCGAAAGGTTTTGATTTTTATGTATTTGTTTTTTTCTAGCCACTGGGTGCCCCTTTACACTCTTGCTTTGAGGGAAGAGCAGCCAGGCACTGCCTGGGTAGGAGATGTGTGAAATGAGAGAAGCAGGGTGGGAGGAATGTCAGTACAACTGTGACCATGACTGCCACCACAGTGACCACTATAGACACTGCCAATGCCAAGGCTCTGAACAGGCCTGTCTGCTGGAATAAATAAACCCTTGCATTTTCAAATGTATGTATGTTAAAGGGCATTTCATGTCAAAACACAAATACATGGTGCACGGCTCAGAATTAAATATTTTAGTGATTTCTTCCATCGCCTGCAATTTATTTCATCTATCTTTGAGTCATTTAAAGGCCTGTGTGGACAGAGGTCTTGTGGCCTAGGCATCGCCATCAGAAGAAATCGACTGCACTGCTTCAGTGGGGTTCCTGCTCTGTTTGGTGTTGGCCCTGCAGCTGCAGGATAGGAGTGGGGAGGGCAGGAATAGGGGAGTGTGGGGAGAGCATCAGGTGGCCAAGGCAGTGAGGTGACATTGTAGGAGTTTAGAGCATCAACTAGTTAATCACTATAGAAGCATTTACATGTACATTATGCTTCCACAGTTTAGGCCCCCAAACTGGGCATTAGTCTTGCCATCGGACACGGCTTGCCTGTCCTCATCCTATGCCACTTTAATGACATCCCTCAGCTCTTTAGAATTGCACGTATCTGGACTGTTTATGTCTTCATTTCTCCAACACAGGCTGCTTTAGTTGGCTTCTTTTTTTTTAAGATTTATTTTATTGTTTTCTTTTAAAGATTTATTTTTTGGTATTGCTTTTGACAGTAAAAACAAGAGAGAGACAGAGAGACAGAGAGAAGGGGGAGGGCCAGAGCAGTCTCCATAGTTGTGTGTTATCAGTTTTCAACATAGTTTCACTCCATACAGGTGGGCAGGGGGGAGGGGGCGCAGGGCGGAACCAGGCTGGGGGCCTCCCACATGGGAAGCAGGCCCCAGCAAGAACTGAACTGGGTCATACCCCAGCTTAGCATATGGGTCTGCTGGGCCAGGGCCAGGACTTGATCTTCAGACCCCTGTGCTGCAAATGAGTGTTCAACCCCCTGAGCCATCCCTGCATCCCCTTTTGTTGGTGTGGTAAGTTCCCTCTGTGCCTATTCCCCAAAAGTATTCATTTTAAGATGCTCACTGTGAGTGTGGCCAGCAGAGCTCTACATGTCTTACTCTAAGGTTTTGAGTCAGTCACATTAACTCCTTGTATGTCCAGAGAATTCAGTCTCTAATGTATTCAAAATATTCTGAGATTTTCAGATGGTTGTTAGGAACCAAATATTAAAGAAAGGGACTTTTAAATTCAAATTCTTTTAACAGAGCCTAACTTCCCATAGAATGGCTTGTGTGAGGAGCTGAGCGAGTGCTAACTGCCAACATGTGTTTTTGTTGAAATGTATTTGCTAATGTAAACAACTTATGCCTTCCTGTGGCACCCAAGACAGTCACGTGAGGCTTGCATGATACTTGGAGAATGTGGCTTTCACAAAGATTAATACATGTAAATCTGTAACTCATATTTCTGTGCTCACATGTGTCTCATGCAATTAAAGAGAAAGGGAGCTCATTTCCATCAGGCCAGCACTCTGAAAATGCCAATATTTGATCACTAGAAACAGAAGGGGGAAAAAAAAATCCATGAAAAACAGAGGAAAAATTCGGGGGTGGGGCGAGATGAGGTTTTGTGACATCATTTAAATTTATTTGCTGTAGTCATTTTTTGCAAATGCAAAGTATGTTTTTCAAGTGGCTTATCCCTTCTAATGTTAGGAAATGGCTTAGGAGCTGTTTTGGATGTTTAACTAGATAGATCATAACTTTTTGACTAACAAAGTATTCTAAGGCATTGGTTCTCAAACTGGAGCCTGTGCCAGATCACCTAGGAGCTTAAAACACTGCTTGCTGGGCCTCACCCCCACAGTTTTGCTTTAGTAGATCTGGGGTGGAGTCTGACAATTTGCATCTCTAACATGTTCCCAGATAATGCTGCTGCGGGTCTCTAGGACCACACTTGGAACCTCTGAAAGGCTGAGGTTATCACTCTCCAAAGCAGCAGAATCACCTGGAGAGCTTTGAAGTAAAATCGAGCTGAGGTTCCGATTCATTAGTCTGCAGAGGGTCAGGAACTTGATAATGTTTGAAAGCTCTCCAGGTAAATCATGTGGTGCTGAGAACCACAGCCTACCCAGGAGTGTGGACTTGATGATTATATGATTTTGGGAGACTATGAAATGATTTTGAATCAAGGAGTAGGTTTTATATTCTGCATGTAAACAGCTAAACCTTTTTTGAGCAACTGTACAATTTGGTGGAAGCCAAAGTTATTTTAAAAATAAGGGATAGCACATTACTACAGTTAGCAGCTACTTTATAATAATGACAATTTCCCCCATATTCAGGTATGGAGACGAGAGAATGGTCGAGACTGCAATCTTCATTTTACATCACTCCTTCCACCCTACCCTCATCTCCAGTTTCTGAGCCTTCCTCTGTTCCCCAACCTTCTGTTCAAAGGTCAGTCAGTGGGCTGACTGCCAGAGCTGTCCTCTAGTCTAGACCATAGGTGGTTTAAACAGATAAAGCTTTAAGCATGGCCACAAGAGGGCTCAAGGGCACCCCCTGGAGGTGGAGAGAGTTATTTTACAGGGCGCTGGTCTGGGAGTCAAATGACCAGTGTTTCAGATTCTTATTACTGTCTCAGTCTGACTGCTCCAGGAACCTTCAGAAAATCAGTTAATCCTGTAAAACCTCACTTTTCTTAACCATAAAATAGGGATAACATCCACCTCTTGTGAGTTTGTTTCAAGGATTAAATGAGACAGCAGGGATGAGACTTTGGTTTCCTTGCTGGCCATTGACACCAGAGCTCTTAGCTCAATGCTAGCACACAGAAGGCACTTGATGAGTTTTGGTCAAAGTAAAGCCTGTTTTGTAAACTGTAAAGTACTCAACAGAGAGAAGGCTTGCCCTGAGTGAACATGCTTTGTAGCTGCAAACTCTCTCTGCACTTCCCATGCACTTTGGCCTATATCCTTCTTTGGCCTGTACTCAGCTCCACAGGCATAGAACGTTTACAATCAGATGATGAAAGCAAAAGTTGATATGAATCCATTCTTTCTTGTAGGAGCAAACAGCTGATTATTATCACATTTTATTTCTAAAGTAATCTTTCAATAAAGAATGAAAAATATAGCCTTGCTGACAGTATTCCTTTTCTAGAACTTCAGAGGTAGTTCATTCAGTTGAGAAAGAGTTAGCTGAAGTTAGAAATTGAAGTCTTGGGTTCTATTTATTTCTAACAGTACTGTGGTACCTCATGCTTTATAAATAACCTTTATTGACTTAACTTTGGCACTCCTCAGGTTACTGATTATAATTATGCCAAAATAACATCTTTCTTTCTTTTAATAACAACTTCTTGGTTTTGTTTTGACCCTGGACTGATACAGTAGACTCCATCTGACTGAATAGATTGGGGTGGGAGTGGGGATGTCTTATTTGTCAAATTACATGATTGGAAGAATGGATGTAAGCCAGATTTGGCTGTAAGAGCAATAGCCTTCACATGCTTGGCAAAAGACATCACTGAATATTTTGGTTGAACTAGTTTTACCATGGCATGTAAAGTTCCTTGGTTAATGAATGCTTGTGTAATATTATCAGAGCAAAGAGAATGGACATATGCGTACATACCAAATATAGGAAAACTCATGCTTGTAAACTCTATTTTATGAGGTAGGTTATGTGTTGATGCCTCTTTGCAAAGCTGATATGTTCAGCCAAGCTCTTTATTTTTGTTGAATAGTCAATATCAAATGAGAAATAATTACACGATGGCTACTTATCTTTTTCTCACTGTGTATTTATTTTTGAAAAGATAGAGCATATCTATTATTATATATTTTCCTGTGTTGATACAAAACAAAACAAAATAAAACAAAACAACCTTGAAAAACAACTTTGTAGGAAAAAACAAGATATACAAAATGATTAGAAAGTTCTAGCTTTCCTAAAGCAGAAAATCTCAGCAAAAACTCCTTTCTTCTCCTCTCAGCCCCTGGCCTGGATTCCACAGACAACAGCATTTTTGCAGTTGTAAAGTTCGTCTTCAAATACAAACTGAGATCCTGGGCTCCATTACTGTTGCTGGCCAGAAAACTAAAGTCAGTGTTATCTCTAAGTTTGTGAAATAAAGAAAAAACAGCTCTGTGGTGGCAGGGCTAGAATTTTATAGCCTGGGTAAGGAATGCCATTGAAGTTGTCAGACTCATAAACTTAAAATGTTTAGATCTTTTGGAAGGAGAGAGCATGGTGTGATGGTGGAAGTAAATAGCTCCAAGTCTTTAGGACAATGTTTTATTCCTAAGACTCTCATACATTTTTACAACAGCAGATGGGCGTCATCCTCCCTTAGTTTCTCCATGCACATAATGGATAATTGTGAGAATTAATATGCCTTTGCTTAAGATTTTAACTTAGATGCTTCTTTCTCTTGGGAAGCCTTTGAACCTTGGACTTTTGGTTTGGTGCCTAAATTTTGAAAACCCATGCCCCATGTCCCACCTGGAACTCAATGCTTACTTACCACGTGGTTTTGTATTTCTCTATTTACTTTTCTTTCTACTTTACCTTCTCTATTCCTCCAGATTATAAACTTTGGTCTAAACTGATTTTCACTGTTATAATTACAGTGCCTAGACCTGTGTCTAGGTTGTGGGACACTCAGTAAATGTTTATTGACAGAATAAAAGAAAGAAGAAAGAGATTATTCTTAATGCCCCAGGATAAGTCTACATGATATAACTGTTGCAAGATTAATATTTTTGCATGTGTATATAAGTGTGAGTGGCAAATGATATAGCCTTATTAACATGGCTGAAGAAAAAAAGAGAAGGTCATGTTGGTGAATGCTTCTTAACAGCCAAAATGATTCATGGAGGTATGTACGCTTGGCACACATTAACTGCTGGAGTGATGGGCAGGGCACAGCTGCTGTGGGAATATTTCTCCCTGCTGGACTGACAGGCTACACCCACAAAAGGAGGAAAGCTCCCCCTGTTCTACGTTCAGATAGGGACACACCACATGACTGTGAAGTGACTGGACAACCAGCCTATGTTGTTAGTTGTGCTAACCAGTCAATAATGTTCGCATGCATTGAGAACTTACGTACAGAAACTTTCTAAGCACTTACATGATGAATTCAATGAATTTTCAGACTAGAAATTATTATGATTCTGATGTTAGAATTTTTAAAAAAGATTTATTTTATTGTTTTTGACAAAGAGAAACAGAGACAGAGAGAAGAGGGAGGGCCCAGAGCAGTCTCCATAGTTGGGACGTCATCAGTTTTTGACATGGTTTTATTCCACACAGGTGGGCAGGAGCCATGCAGGGTGGGAACTGGGCTGGTGGTCTTTTGCATGGGAGGCACGCCCCCTCGAGCCAGAGAGGGGCTCTCACATGGGAAGCATAACTCAGCTCAGCATATGGATCCACATGGGCCAGGGCTGGGATTTGATCCTTAGTCCTTGAGGCTGCAAAGCGAGCACATAACTCGCTGAGCCATCCAGGCTTCCAGAGATTTTTTTTTTTTTTAAGGCACAAAGAAGTGGGTTAAATGACCTAAGTTCACATAATCAGAAGATGAAGGAAGCAGGCTTCTTGCTCAGGGCATCAGCCTCCGGCAGCGCGTAACTGTCCTGCAATCCTGCCTCTGGGAGCCGGACTGCCACGTGCTCAGCAAGGCAGCTTGGACAGGAGGGCCACATGTTACGAGGGGGATCAAGAAATTCATGGAATGGAGGTTATCAGAAAGGTGGGAGACCTAGTACACAGTTTGATTTTGTGACTTAATATTAGTATATGTGCCAAATTTCAGCCAACTTCCATTCATATTCTTTCAGATATCACTGAAAAAGCACATCAAATGTGAAGAAAACCCCAAGTGTGGGGTTTCTCGCCATCATCAAGTTCCTCACAAAACAAGGGAACACACCTCAAACCATTTTGGAAGAGATGTTAGCTGTTGCCCTGGGAGATCCATGGTGTACAAGTGGCGTAGCCTTTTTCAGCAAGACAGAGAGTAGATTGAAGATGACCTCTGTCCGGGATGGCTTGTTGAAGCCTCTTCCTGAGACATTGTCAAACAATGTTGAAAACTTGTAGTGGAAGATGCCAGATTGAATAATAAACAGCTTGCAGAAATAGTCAGAGTGACACCTATAAGCATTTTGAATATTCTCCATCAGCATCTAAGGATGTCAAGTCAGTGCAAGATGGATACCGAGAATGCTCACACTGCTTCAACAACAACAGTGTGTCAGGTGTTCATGACAGTTTTGGGACCTCTGCAGAGACAACAAAGATAAAGTTTTAAATCAGATTGTCACTGGAGATGAAACCTGGGTTCATCATTATGAACCTGAGTTAAATCAGGAGTCCACGCAGTGATGTGAAAAGGGCACGCCACCCCCTGATAAGTTCAAGGTGTTGCAATTGGCTGGAAAAATCATGACTGTTTTTTGGGGATAGGGAGACTACCCTGCTGATCGATTACAAGGATAAGAGTGTCACACTAACTATTCCCGTCTGCTGAAACAGTTCACAGAATCTGTGAAGGAGAAAAGAAGAGGAAAATGGACCAAAGCCCAAAGGGGCGCTGCTTTTGCACGACAACATGCCCGTGCACAAGAGCGATGTTGAGTTGGCTACTCTTCATGACTGTGGCTTCCAAATGTTAAACCACCCTCCCTACAGCCCAGACCTGGCTCTGTCTGTTTAGTATTTGTTCCTAAATAAGAAAAGAAAAGAAAACAAAACAAAACAGCTTTGAGGGAAGAAATTCACAGGTGACAAAAAGGTTAAAGCTTCAATTTGAGGGCAAAAACAAAACATTTTTTTCCCGGGGGTATAAATAAACTTATTGAAAGGTTAGAAAAGTGTATTAGGGCTGAGGGTGGATATATTGAAAAGGAACAGTAATAAATAGTTTTCTTTTTCCCCTTCTCCTTCATTCCGTGAATTTTGTGACTACCTATCATGTATCAGCCAGTCAAACAGGCGATCAGTCCGTACTTCGGACCAGAGCTTATGCTGCTCAAAGCATCAAAACAGTGGCTGTCAAGCCACGCCCCGAAAGCCTTGCAGTGAGGTGCATTCTTAGAATTCATTTCAGGAAAGGGTATAATTACACGCTGATTTGCATGTTGCAGTGAGTACCATTCATGCCCAGATACTGAGAATTGGCTCTGCTGGCCTGGGGGTGATTTCTGAGGAAAAAGACATTTTGTGACTTGTGTGTATCGCTTACCTGAAATAATCTGAATTGCTGGCCACCTTGGGCATCACTGCTGAGCATTTGAAGGAAAAGGCAGGGCTGGCTTGATCACCCCTGAGACAGAAGAACTTTTGGTGTAACCGAGAAAGGATCAAAATGATAATGTTGTAATTCTAATACCACCGCCAATAAAAGCTTACATTTATTGAACACTGTACTGTTATAATACATATCTACTCATTTATTCTCTATACATATTTGCTTATTTTCTCCTCAAAATAACACTACAAGATAGGCGTGGTTATTATATTTCGCAAATGATAAAACTGGTGTAAAGCAACTTTGGTAGTAAAAGGCAAAGTTTGGGTTTTTATTTATTTTGCTTTAACAGTCATAGGGTTCTTACTGTGTGCTAGAGATCGTTTCAAAAGCTTTACATTTAATCCTTCCATTTCACACATGGGAAAGCTGAGGCAAAGTGAGAGTAAGTGATTTGTTGAGAGAATAGAACTAGTCGTTCTAATCAGCGGTCTGTTTGATATGAAAGCCTGATCTTGTATCTATTCTGATCCACAGTCTTTGCTCAACTTACCCAAGGCTGCTTGGGTTTTGTTATCTGAAAAATGACAATAATAACAGTAATACTTAGTTTATAGGATTAAATGTGATGGTTTATGTGAAACATTACTATGAAGTCCAGCACATTGCAAAGGATGAATACTTGTTAATTTAGACCGTCACCATAAGTTGTACATTTTTATTTACTTTGGGATTAGAACTAGGTTTAAACGCTTCTTTTTCAATCATGAGCTGGGTAGCTTGGACAATGTGCTTTACGTTTTCTGTACCTCAGTGTCCTTCCCTGGAGGGAATAATAGTATATCTATCTCAGAGGATAGTTGTGAAATGGGACCATCTATTTAAAGAGCAAAGCTCCGTGGCAAGTGCTCAATTAATGTTCATCTCTATTATTTAGGAGGAGTAGGAGCATGGAGTAGGGAGGGACACAAAGAGTGGTTACTATGGAGACTTCATGGTGTAATTAAATATGGGTGACTCAAATGGCATGTCCAAGTGTGGGGGTGACAGAGCACTTTGCAAGACTGACCTGACCCTCTGGCCATCATTTTCTCACAGTGCCGGAGAGCTCATGTTCAGAAGCCGGGCAGCCCTGAGTTCTAGTCTACACTCCGCCTGGCTCAGGCAAATGATTTAATCACTCTAAGCCTGCGAGTCCTCATCTGTGCAATGGGGATAATACCACTGCCCTCACAGGCTTGTCAGGAGGATTAACTGAGATATTGTGTGTAATTCACTTGGCACAGTGCCCGGCAAATAATAAACTCCTAGTAAAAGATAAGTATCAGTGTTACTAAAAGGTGTCATGAAGGGCAGAGAACACAGCCTCATGATTATACAGTCGTGAAACTATTTCTGACATGGACCACTCCATGTTCCTAAGAATTTTTATTATGAGATTATGGTCCAACAAAGCTTGGCCTTATAGTCATAGGGTCAGGGGAACTTTAGAACTGGGAAAATAACTGGTAGAATAGAACAAGAGTATAGATGTTTGATTTGACCATTCACTTGAATGAATCAGAAAAATGAAATCAAAAGCCAGTAAGGGACTTGCTCAAGATTAGATAGCTAAATTTTGGTCCATAAGTTTGGAACTCAAGTCCTCAAGTTCCCATAAAAATCTCATTGAAGTTAACAAGAAGATTTCTATGTCATGTCAATTTGATGTTGCTGTAGTGATATCACTTATAAGGGCTAGTATGAGATTCAGATTTAATAAGTTTTTATTTATGAATGGTCCCCCCAAAGCAAGTTTATACATACACGTACTTCCTATAAAAGTTATAACACATTTAGATACTTCACTCTAAATATATAAAAGACTGTGAAATTGCAAAAAACAAAACAAAAAACAAGCAAACAAAACCCAAAACTGAACAAAAAAGTGAGTTCAAAGTAGCAGGAGTCCCTTAAATTCGAATGTTATTTTTACCAATCTGAAGAAAAAAGTTATGCATTATCAAATGAAACATATCACTTAGAATTACTTACTAAATGTTTCTACATGGGAAATCTGCATCTTGTTTTTTACGTTATTATTATTATTTTTTAATTACTTAAATAGAAAATTTTATAAATTAGGTAAGTGATTTTTCCTATTTTTAAAATCATAATTCAGAAATAGAGAATTGAGTAGATGGATTGAAGAGGTGTCAACTACAAGATAATTGCTAAATCTAAAATTTGTTTATTAAAAACAAAATCTCAGTTTTTATACCAATATTATTCATTTTAGGCCACAGGGAAGTCACATGCTATTTCACAGTCAAAGGACAAATAATATGAGAAAAGATAAGAAAAAGTCTCATTTTAAAAAGCTAACCCCAAATTGTAGCCACGATTTCTGACGTCATGTTAGAGAAATCCTTTACAAATACCATAATTATTCAATTGACCCAGGTGTATTTTGCACTCATTAACCAGAATATTCCTATGTTTAAAGGTAAAAATCTGACAATTGGTTCCAATTAGGATCATGTTTGACTACAAATAAGGAAAAAAACACTTTAAAATGAAATTGGCTTATCAACATAAAAAATGGACTTTTCTCTCAAATAAAAGAAATGTCGATGCAGTCAGTCTAGAGCAGAGCCCTAACATGCCACCAGGGCCCAGACAGCTACAGCCTGCCTTCCCATCCGTCCAGAGACTGGCCTTGTTAATTCAAATCTGTTTCTCCTCTTCTTCCACAGTCATAGAATTGTAGCTGAAATGTGACTGTACCATGAGCCACTAAATTTTCCTGTCTCTCTTGTGGATGGATGAGGCCCTGTGATGAAGTTCTTGCTCATGGAATGTGTTGAGAAATGATGTCAGCAGCTTCCTCTTCACTTGTTTAGGAGGAGACCTCTGATTCTGGCCTTCTCCTCCACTTCTTCCACTTCTTGGTCTTCTACTTCTCCACTTTGGCTTTAGGTGGATCGTGAAAGCTACAGGGGCTGTCGAAGCCACACAACAAAGGTGACACTGTGTGCCCGAGTCCTTGAATGACTGGGGCAAAACTGCCCATTTGGAATCCTCACTTTGACCCACAGCACAAGAGAGAAGCCATCTCTTTTCCAAGACATGGAGTCTGGATTTTCTTTGCTAGAGTAGCTTAGCCTACCTTCACTAAGATATCTGCGGCACTGCTTACGTTCTTTTTTTTTTTAATCCTAACCCTAACCCTAACCCTAACCCTGCTTACATTCTTAAAGTCCCCTCGTGGCCCAAGATTGCCACTTGGGCCACCTAGAGGATGGAAGCCAGAAGGCCAAAGGGCTCTCCCATTGAGTTGGGCCCTTTCAGCAGGCCTGCTGGAAGAACACTGTCACGTGGTCTCACCTAGCTGAAAGGAGGCTGATCAGCATCCTCTTTTATTTGGGGGACAATGTGCCCAAGTAAAAATCAGACTTCTGTTCCCAAGGACATCCAAGGTAAGCAGCTTTCCAGGCTCTGCCACAAATGCCTTTTTCATTTTCCAATAAAAAGGCAAAAAAGTGAAAGCCTAACCTCCCGGGAGATCAGAGAGTTTTCATGATTTGACTTTGAAAAGTATTAATGAGTGATAGGATTATTTTTTGCTAGAGATTATATTCTTTATGGTGGTCTCTCTCTCTCTCTCTCTCTCTCTTTCTCTGTGTGACAGTGTATGTGTTTGGGGGGAAGGGAGATGGTGAGGTTTGGCAGTGGTAATAAAGCTGACAAGGCCTGTGTTCTAGGATGATGCTTTTTGTTCGAAGGGGAAAATACAGTTCCTCCAGGATTCAAAGAATGTCATCTTTCTCCCAGAGTTGGAGATGTTACAGATGTTGTGGCTTACCCTGGGGAGATGGCCTGCCAAGGGGATCTTACTCAGCTGATGAAATATGTTTCTGGATGGCTGTTTGTGGTGTTACATTGTAGAGGAGTTTCTCTAGGAGATTCTCTCTCTTTTCTGCAATTTATATTGTTAAGCCCTCAAATAAACTCAGTTTAGGGATTTTTTTCAAACTGGTTTCCAGACCCATATTTAATGTTGCCATATACAAGATGTTTGAAAGCACCCTTACAATGTAATGTAACTACTGGATGGTATGTATACATGCTTTGGACTGTGGTGAGAACCTCAAAATTTTCTGCCACATGGAATGTCTTTTTTGGTATCTTTTTTGGTGAGTTATATTAATCCAAATAAATTCCATGCATACATTGAACACAATTTTGATTGGAACTGGGTATGATTCATTTTAACCTCAGATTTAATGTACTTTCCCTTTTCTAATGTACTGTGACTGCTTAAGATATGTAAATGGAGAGAGAACTGGAAAATGTGCTCTTAACCATCACTTTAAAACTATGATTAAAATAGACAGTAACACTTCCATCATCTTTTTTGTATCTCAAGTATTAAAGTGATACAGTATTCTTAAAATGCCAAAAAAGGACATAATTTCTCTAATAGGGGACAGAGATCACTTATTTCTCATGGATTGAGAGTTCCCTATTAAACAGGTAATAGTTCTTTTAGTTACAAGTTAATTCTTACACTTGTCTTAAAGCGAGCGCTAAAAATGTATCAGTAACATATTCACGAGGCTAATCATTCTGGAGCAGAGTCTTTGTCAGCAATTTTTGAGCTTATTGGCTCCCACTACTAGGAATGGCAAGTGACTACTACAGTGCTGCAGAAATGGGGTCGCCTTTCAGGTGGAACAGGAGTCTCACGTAGCCAAGTGCTATTGAGTTGAGGGAAGGAGGGGAAGCCCTGTCAGAAAAGATCCTTCAGGTTTGGGTCTGTGGCAGCAATAGCTGGTTGTGCTCTGACGCTGCTCTTTCTTGTCTCTACAGTAGCAGACTTTTAAGCTGGGCCTCCCATGCAACTGGTTGTACGTACATGATGGCCTTCTAGCCAACAAGACATTAACTAGAGTGCAAGAATATGGTTCACAACCTCCAGATTGTGTTCTTAAAGGGAGAGGATGTGACTTTTCCATCTCTTATTCTCTCTGCTGGCAATGGTGGGAGGTCTGGAGCTAGAGCAGCCATGATTGAAGCACAGCTAGAAGGAGCCTGGGTTCCTGCTCCATGGAGCTGCCATACTTGCTGGACTGCTTGGACTGGCCTTGAGAGAGAAATACATTCCCAGCTTGTTTAAGAAACTGTTATTTTAGTTGTACCAGAGCTAAAGCAATACACCATGAATACAGGGGCAGAGTCCTGCCATTGGTGCAGTACAAGATTTAATAGCTTTCAGTCCAGTTGAGCTTACCTCCTTGTCACCACCACAGACCTCTACTTGGGGAGATATTTCTTCCTGCTCAGTTGTGGGCCCAGCTGAATTCTAGTCTACACCCTCATTTCTCTCCTGCTTACCAGGGAACAACTCTTCCAAGTTTCTGCAGGGAATGAGAGAATAGACAAAAATCTTTGGCATTGGGGATATTTCATAATCAACTCCAAGACTGGTATTTCCTTCTCCATGATCTCCGAGGTTCCTTTAGTCTGCTTTAGAAACTATTGATCTCCGGGGAAGCTGGGATGTTTGAGCAGGATAAATGCTTGCTTTACAGACCCAGAGACTGAGGAGCGAATCCTGGCCCCGGCCCATGCGAGCCCATATGCTGTACTGGGGTGTACCCCCAGTTCAGTTCTTGCCGGGGCCTATGTGGGAGGCTCCCGGCCCAGTTCCTGCCCTGTGCAGCCCCGTGCCCACCCGTGGAGTGAAACTATATGGAAAACTAATGCTGTCAACTATGGAGACCGCTCTGGGCCCTCCCCCTTCTCTCTGTCTCTCTCTGTCAAAAAACAATAAAAATAAATCTTAAAAAAAGAAAAAGAAAGTATTGATCTCCATAAAAGACCCGTACTCAGAAAATTATGACATTGAAGAAATAAATTGAAGAAGATACAAATAAATGGAAACATATATTATGTTCGTGGATAGGCAGAATTTACATAGTTAAAATATCCATGTTACCAAAAGCAATCTACAGATCCAGTGTAATCCTTAGCAAAGTACTGATGGCATTTTTCATAGAACTAAAACAAATAATTCTAAAATTTATATGGAACCATAAAAGACCCCGAATAGTCATGGTAATCTTGAGAAAAAAGAACAAAGCTGGTGGTATCATGCTACCTGATATTAAACTATACTATAAGACCACAGTAATCAAAGAAGGATGGTACTGTCATAAAAACAGACAAATAACAGTAGATCAGTGGAACAGAGTGGAGAGCCCAGAAATAATCTCACACCTGTATGATCATTTAATCTATGCCAAAAAAGGCAGTATATACAAAGGAGTAAAAACAGTTTATTTAATAAATGCTGTTGGCAAAATTGGACAAATATATGGAAAAAAATGAAACTGGACCACATTTCTACACCATATACAAGAATAAACTCAAAATAGATTGAAGATTTATATATGAGATTCAAAACCATAAAACTCCTAGAAGAAAACATAAGCAGTAAATTTTCTGACATTTTTCTTAGTAAAAAAAAAAATGTATATATATATATATATATATATATATATATATATTACTGATATATATCCTCAGGCAAGGAAAACAAAAGAAAACAAACAAACAAATGGAACTATATCAAGCTAAAATGTTTTTGCATAGCAAAGGAAACCAACAACAAAACAAAAAGACATCTTACTGAGTGCAAGAAGATATTGGCCAATGATACATCTGATAAGGGGTTAGTATTCAAAATATATAAAGAACTCATACAAACTCAACACCAAAAATAAACAATCCATTTAAAAATGGGCAGAAGACCTGAACAGACATTTCTCCAAAGAGGACATACAAATGACCAATAATCATCAGTGGAATTCAAATTAAAACCACAATGAGATACCACTGCACTCCTGTCAGAATGACTATCATCAATAAACCAAAAAATAAGTGTTGGTGAGAATGTGGAGAAAAGGGAACTCTCTAGCACTGTTTGTGGGATTGCAAATTGGTGCAACCACTATGGAAAATAGTACAGCAATTCCTCAAAAAATAAAAAATAAAACTACCTAATAACCCAGGAATTCCACTTCTGGATATTTATCTGAAGAAATCCAAACCACTAATTTAAAAAGATGAATGCACCAGTATGCTCACTGCAGCACTATTTACAATAGCCAAGATATAAGAGCTATCCCAGTGCCCATCGATACTAGATTGAATAAAGAATATGTAGTACATATTTATGGGGAACCCCCACCTCCCAAAACAGAATTATCTTCTGGAGGATGGGCCCCTTATAACAGGCATGCCCCTGATAGGTGAGTGTTTTAGGAACCTATCTAGATCAGTGTACCAGCTGGTGTTGTTGTGAGAGGCTGTGTTTGGCTTCAGTGAATTTTTTTTGGAGATTATCTCAATGCATTTGCCCATGTCATGGCAGATGATTTACATGAACAATGTGTTGCATGACAGCACATCTGCCCACACCATGCTGAGTGTTCAGCAGGTTTTGACCCAAAATGGCATGGTCCCAGTGCCCCACCCTCCCTATTTACCCTATCTCCTTCTGAGTGACTTTTTTTCTTTTCATTTCCTCGGGTGAAAAAAGTCCTCAAAGGGAAACATTTTTCCAGTATGGAAGAGATGAAACAAAGAATGGCAGGAGCTCTAAAAGGCACAAAATTGATGTTCAAAAACTGTTTTGAGCAGTGGAAAAAGTGTCTTGATAGGTGTATTGTGTCACACAGAGGGGACTTTGAAGGTGGCTGTAGTTTAAACATATAAGAATAAATACACAAATTTTTATAAATAAATTCTGGCTCTTTTGGGTCTACCTTGTACAATGGACTGTTACTCAGCCATAAAAAAAAAAAATTATCATTTACAACAGCATGGATGGACTTAGAAGGTATTATGCTAGGTAAAATAAGTTAAACAGAGAAAGAAAAATACCATATGATCTCACTTATATGTGGAATCTAAAGAACAAGATAAACAACAACAATAAGACAAAACAAAATAGAAACAGACTCATAGACACAGAAAACAAATTGATACCGTAGTTGCCAGATAGGAGGGATGCTGGGGATGGGTAAAAAAGGTGAAGGGATTAAGAAGTATAAAGAGTAGTTATGAAATAGTCATGGGGATATAAAGTACAGCATAGGAAAAGTGAGGTCTGACAATTAAGTTCACAAATGCATTCTAAAAAAAGTGCTACATATCTCATTGCAGAATATCACTAATGTCACTTGAAGTACTCCCCTTGGGAAGCTATGCAAACGGATGCCAGAACCTAGTCCACCCTTCAAAGCAATTTTGGAATTCTTTCTGGAATGACCATGAGAGCCAAGGTCTTATTACCCTTGCTTGATGTCCTGCATGTCATAAAAATGTCTTCCTTTCAATATTTTCTTTACCTTGAAGTAATGAAAGAAGTCATTGAAGGCCAGATCAGGTGAGTAGGGAGGATGTTCCAATATAGTTATTTGTTCACTGGCTAAAAAATCCCTCATAGACAGTGCTATGAGAGCTGGTGCATTGTCATGATGCAAGAGCCATGATTTGTTAGTGAAAATTTTGGGTGCTTTTTGTCTCAGTTTTTCGTGCAACCTTTTAGGCACTGCCAAATAATCAACTTGTTTGACTGTTTGTATAGTTGGTACAAATTCATAAAGATATGAATTTGGGATCACAGGGATCACAATCCCTATGATATGAAAAAAGGTTAGCAACATAATTTTGACTCTTGATTTGAACTGACAGAACATTTTTGGTTGTGAAAAATTGGCTAACTTCCATTGTGCACTTTGATGCTTTGTTTCAAGTTTGTGTTGGTACACTCATGTTTCATCATCAGTGATTACACGGCCCAAAACATCATCTTGCCTCTCCAAAAGGTCTTGGCAAACTTTTATACTCCTTTGCCTTTGTTTGTCTGTGAGCTCCTTCAGGACCATTTTTGCACACATCTTTCTCATGACAAGATTTTCAGTGAAGATTTTTCTAATTGTTTCTCTATTGATGTTTACTTGGCCTGCTATATTTCCCCCAGTCAGCCGACGATTTTGATACACAATTTGACAATTTTTTTCAATGATTTTGTCAGTTCTGCTTGTTACTTGCTGCCCTGACCTCTGTTCATCAGTGATGCATTCTTTCCCATTCGAAAAACATTTAATCCATTTGTACACTGCCATTTTCTTCATGGCATTATCCCCATCAGCTCGGACTAACATGTCCCTGATTTCACTTCCATTCTTGCCAAGTTTAAAAAGAAATTTCATGTTTGTTCTATGTTCTAGTTCCAGCTCCAACATTCTTGTGATAACACACAAAACCATGCAACAACAATAATGAAAGCCATTCAGCAAGACACTACCACATGTTGACATGAACACAGCTGTGAGACACTGATACACCCACTCTGTGAAACCTTACTGAGTTGTTTGTACAGTGCTGCCAACGTAAGTGCATGGTGACAAGTCCATGAACTTAGTTGTCAGATCTTGTACATGTTTACATCCTCCCCTGGGTTATTCCCTTATTCCTGTCCCACCAATGAGCTGTCTAAATAATTTCTTCCCCTTTTTAGTTTTGTCTGTAGAAGGTGATCTTACAAACCTCTGCTTCAAGAGGTATAAATGTGAATCTAATGGCACATAAGAATATTATATTCATAGCTGGAGTTAAGGATAGTCACTCTCCTTTGGAAGCAAACTTCTGTTGCTTTTGGACAAAAGTGTTAGTGTTGGTTACCCTCTTCTGCCTTCCTCTATGCATCCTTACTATGTGTTTCATTTTTAAAAAAATATTTATTTTATTGTTTTTGACAGAGACAGAGAGAGACAGAGATAGAGAGAAACAGACAGATGGGGGGAGGGTCCAGAGCGGTCTTTATAGTTGTATGTCATCAGTTTTTGACATGGTTTTGTTCCACACAGGTGGGCAGGGGCTGCGCAGGGCAGGAACTGGGCTGGGGGCTTCCTGCATGGGAAGCACGCCCCCTCAAGCCAGGGGCCAAACCAGGGGGCGAGAACCGAACTGCAGGCCTTCTGCATGGGAAGCACACTTCATTTCAGCATATGGGTTCACATGGGCCAGGGCCAGGATTCGATCCTTGATCCCCAGGGCTGCAAAGCAAGCACTCAACCCACTGAGCCATCCTGGCTTCCTGTTTCATTTTTTTTTTTTAGCACTTGTCACTTGGCATTATCATTATGGGTCCACAGTGAAGAGCAGCAGTTGTCCCCCTAGCTCCCAGGACTCAGAGCCATGGCAGGCATGCAGTAGTTACTCATATGTTGAATGAATGCATGAGTGAATGCAAGTTGCTTATTTGGGGCAGGCAGTACATTAGCGATAAAACACAGATTAATGTTTGGGTTGATTGGTGATTAAACGACACTGAGTCAGTCTCACCCACATCACTGAAATGGAGACTTCAGCGGTTTAGCTTGATAGGATAGACTTATGGGGTAGAGAAAAAAGTTACTGACTTTGGAGCAGGAAATACAGCACAAAAAACAGTGGTAAATGTCTGTGGAAAAGGAGTTGGGAGCTTAACACGGGCCTGGTGCTATGTCAGGCTGCTGCTGCAGCTCTGGGAAATATCTTGCTCAGAACCATGCACGTCAGGGCTCTGTAAATAAATCACTGAGAATTATTTATTCCTGCTGTGTCTTTAGGCATTTTTTTTTTTTTTGCCACCATATAGGAAGAACAGATTCTTCTAGAGTAAGACATTTATATCTTTCTCAAATGTTTTAACATGTGATCATCTCAGAAGCATTACATTTTTTTTTTAACCAGATAGAACGTGGGATGCCTTATCTATTATAAATTCCTTTTTGGGATAATAATATTGTCCTGTAACTTCCTTTATTTGATGACTCTTCACAGTAAGTAGACAAAGAATGTTGAGGTGCCAAGTCATAAAAAACAAAACAAAACAAAAAAAACCTCTCAGGCAGGGTACATAAATGTGAACAATCAAGGGAAATTTTGTTAAGAATGCTGTTCTAGTAAACTCAGAGAAAACGTACTTTTTACTATTTTAATTATTTTCTACCCTCCTCCAAGTTCAACAATGTCAGCAGGTTGAAAAACACAGAGTAAAGGGATTAATCATTAGTAAAAACACACCCTTCGCCCCCCTCACTCCCACCAACATTCTGAGTGAGTAAAAAATATGTAACATGTAATCAGAGTGGTTGGTTTTCCCCCCATTCATTTACAATCCCCCTTTCCTTACTCAGTTGCCTTCTGAAGGAGGGGGAAGGTGATTTTTTTTGGCTCCCCTCATGTCTTGTCAATCTTGATCTTTTCTTTCCCTTTTCAACCTCTAGGGTGTATTTTGGAGAAAAATCCACCCCCGCACACCATTCTGATTCTGACATTTATTATTTTCTTTACTTTCAGATACTATTGGTTTCAGAAACCAATCTCAACGTATGACTCAGTTATGTTAGAAAGGACTGTTCTGTTTTTTAAGATCTTTTTTTCTGGCCTCACACACAAGCTTTCAAGTGCAGGCTAAGGATGTATTCCTTTCTTTGTATGTTTCACATTACCAGCTTTTCAGTAGTTGCTTAGTATCTCAGTTGGCTAAAAATGTTTAATACAGATATCTAAGTGGTTTTCTCAGTTCCCTCTCCTTTTCTTTGTTCCTTTCTTTGTTCTCTCCTTTCTTCCCTTTCTCTTTTCCTCCTTTCCTTTCTCAACTGCCTTCCCTACCTTCAGATTCTTGGGACTTGGATTAGGTGCTAGGAATACAAAAACTGATAAGAAAACATCCCAGGCCACAGGAAACCCACGGATATCTGTAAACTGCTGATTCCCTGGTAGTGGAGTGGGTCCTAAAAGTGCATGGACCCACGTTTAGGACCCCATAACCAGGAAGGCAGGCCAGGGAAAGCCCTACTGCCAGGGGAGAGGTGGGACGGTCCCTACAGGAGGAAGGAGAACCTGAATCTATAAGGAATTCTCTACACAGACATTGCAAACCGGGATGGAAAAGATATTTCATGCAGGCTCAAAGATAAAAAGAAAATGAGAAGTCTGGAGACATGCAAACTGGCCTAAATATGGAGATTGGTCAGAGATGGGGCCCAAAAGGTTAGGTGAGGCCTGCAGAGGACTTTAGACTGGAGACTGTAGGCATTGAAAGTCATTGATGGCTTTGCAAAGTGCTCGAACCTGCCTGATTAGTGTAAAAACAGAATGGGAAAGAGAAGAGCAGGAATGTATAGAGACAAAACAGAAGACTATTCCAGTTGACCAGGTCAAAAATTATAAGGGCTTCATTGCAGGCAATGGGCAAAGAATGAAAATTAGAAGATGGAATAGAGGCACAATTTGGGGGTCCACAGGACAGGGTTTAGTGGATGATTAGGTGTGGGAGTTGAGGGAGGAATGGGAGTCTCTGAGTTTGGCCAGTTTTCGGTCTTGTCATCTGTCATTGTTTCCCAATCTAGGTAGCACCAGAGGTGGAAGGGGTCCTGGGAGAGGAAAGACGATAAATTCCTGGCACCAGCTCAGACTGTATTCTGAAGCTAATGAACCATTTTGCCAGTAGAAGCTGTTGCTACAAAGAAGAACCAGGAGAGAGTTAAATTGACACACATATTCTGAAATGACAGTGGGAGGCTATTAGGATGGAAAGACACACAGCCAAAGTGCCTTTGGAGATGTAAGTCAAGAAGGGGGTGAAGAGAATGACAACAGAGTTAGCCTTTGCAAATGCAGGATTTGCCAGTAAAGCGACAATCATTTAATTACAAAAATGCTTCTGATGCTGCTACTCAGAACTCGAATGGAAAACAACTGAAAATAACTAATCAGGAGCTGATTAGTAGAAAAATTACGAACATAACATATATAGCTAGTACTTTACATCTAGATGAAAGTATTGATTGGGGGTTAGAGTTAAAATGACAATAAGGATGTATCTTATTATGTTTATTAGAAATAACTAATAAACTAATGTTTATTTCTAAAATAGTTTTGAAACACTACAGAACTATATGTCCAACCTTCTGTATGTTAAATTGTACATTATATGCCTCCTTTTTCTTCTAGATTTTCAGTCAGTGGAAAATAGCTAAACTATAATTGTCTTTAAACTTCATTTCACAGATAAAGATTGCTCCTTCCTTGCAAAATACCTTGCAATTATTGAAGCTACAGAAACATTGTTACATGCCCAAATAGCTGAGGACCAACAAGCTATCCTTAAAAAGCTCCAAAGAATTTTGGATTTTAGCACCTTTAGGGCTACATCTAGGCTAGAGTAATTATCTAACTAATTTGGCCTCTCTCCAGAGGACTGGTTACCAAATCTCACTGGTTCATGCTGTACTAGCTGTTATTTCACAAGGATTGTCACTAGTGCTTATCTGCATGTGTGGAATTCCTGTTCAGAGGTTGTTTTTCTGAGCTGGTTAGTTGAGTCAGATTACAAATTGACTGTTTGGTGTGAACAGAAACCTATTTACAATGCAGATCTCCTAAGCCACTTTTCTGGTTAAATTCCCAAGTTATCTAATACTTTTTTTTTTCCCTGCTTTTACCAAAAAAAAAAAAAAAAAAAGGTTATGTCTATAAAGCTTTTCTTTTTTTTAGATTTGAAGTTGTAAGATAACAATGTAGACTGCCTTGAAATTTTTAGAAAGTTTAAATTTCCTTCTAAGAATTATTCATAGGATTAAACAGAACTAATTTTAATTGCTCTATAAGTAGAAGAAATAAGCAGTACTGAAAATTCATTTACATAACCCAAGAAAAACAGATTTATCTGACTTAAAATTTTGAGTCTTGTTAAATTAGGTAGACCTAGAGATTATGTCCACAGAATTTTAAAAAAAGTTAACATTAAACATATGAATTAAATATTATTTTATCATAGAAACCCTGATTTTTTTTTTTTTGGCAAACCGAGTCAAGGTTTATTTCTTTGACTATGTTATTAATTTTGTGTCATCACAGAAAGTAGCTCAGTTTTATTCTAAGATTGGTTTATTTTCCCTAGACATTTGGGATGAATAGCTCAGCATAACAAATTATTCTATACGCTCTAGTTTCAAGCGTTTAAAGTGGAATCCAAGTTTTAGCATCAGGAACCAATTAAATGATAGTTAGATCTGACTGAAAAATTAATGGTCCAGAACAGAAACGGTGTATTATTATTATTATTTTTTTTAGTCACCCCCCCACCCCAGCATTTCTGTTTTAAATAAAAATCTGGATGGTTCCCAGTAAAATACAAAGCTTCATTTTTAAAAAAACCAATTGAATGTAAATGGAGCCACACCCAGCCTTAAAAATCTCTTAATGATGATTGCATTCTTAGTCTGCTATTAAATGAAAGGTGTTTATCACCCTTCACGGGCTGTTAAGACCAGTTACAAAAGTAGAAGCACCGTGGGGCAATAAAGGGTGGAAATGCAACTGTGGCTTGTTAGGGTGAGTATGATTTGCTCTTTAAACACGATCATTCTGTAGTTTTGTCAGCCAAAGTGATTGCAGTAGCATTAGCTTTTTGTAGTAGAAATCAATCTGACTCATGTTAATATTTTGTGCTAATGATAAATAAATTGGGAGAGAAAACTTGATGTTCAGCCCACTGACTTAAAACTTGTTAATGTGCCTTGACAGAACACGGTGGTCTCAGATTGTATGCTAATGGGAGGGTTCAGGCATGATCACTTGCTGGCTGCCTCAAGCACCCTACACAGAAAGCCAGTATAGTACCTTTAATCTGGCTCTAATTCAAACCTATCAGTAATCACTTAGCCTGCTGGACTTATTCTGTTAGTCTTTTTGCCAAAAAAGATTTCATGGGTAGCAGTATCAGAAGCAATTTTGTAATTAAATTATTGTTGCTTTACTGGAAAATCTCTTTACATTTGCAAAGGCTAACTTGGTTCTGCTTTTCCTCGGCCCATGCTTGACTGGTAGAATCTACTCAAGCACTTGGGCTGTGTGTCTTTCCAGCCTAATGGTCTACTTACTGTAGCATTCATTATTTTGGTTGGGTTACTTTGGCCATTATTTTCCAGAGACAGTCAAAATCCCTCAACCATGACAGAAATCATTTGATCATCAGGGACAAGAAATAAAAAGGGCAACAGTAAGTTCTTTAGTAGGACCTTTTTATGGTTTTTTAAGAGGAGAGGTTCTGTGATAAGAATACAGAGCCTCTGTTTCCCATTTGAGAGGTGGGGTTTTAACATTTTTCCTGAGGCCATTCAATGAGGCACACTTACTATAGGAACAGCACCCTTTCCCAGGCTGCAACTCCCTCTTTTGAGTTCTGATGTATCTTATCACTTCTCAAGGTAGTGATTACTGTGGGGGTGGGAGAGGGAGGGCAAGAAACCTGGACTTATTTATAAAAAATTTTGTACTTATTTTTACATGCTTAAACTTTAGTCATCTTCAAAGTACTCCCCATTTGATGCAACACACCTATTGTGATACTTTTTCGAGCATTTCTGTTTTAAATAAAATTCTGGGGGAAGCCGGGATGGCTCAGTGAATTAAGCGCTCACTTTGCAGCCCCGGGGACTGAGGATCGAATCCCAGCCCCAGCCCGTGTGGACCCATATGCTGAACTGGGGAGTGCCCCCAGTTCAGTCCTCACCGGGATGAGGCCCCGGCCCAGTCCCTGCCCTGTGCAGCCCCGCCCACCTGTGGAATGAAACTATGTGGAAAAACCAATGATGTGCAACTATGGAGACTGTTCTGGGCCCTCCCCCTTCTCTCTGTCTCTGTATCTCTCTTTGTCTCTGTCAAAAACAATAAAAATAAATCTTTAAATAAAAATATGGATGGTTCCTTGTAAAAGACAAAGTTTGACTTAAAGAAAAACAAAACAAAACAAAACAATTGACTGTAAACGGAGCCACACCCAGCCTTAAAAATCTCTTAATGATGATTGAGCTCTCAGTCTGCTTGCTATTAAATGAAAAGTGTTTATCAGTCCTCATGGGCTGTTAAAACTTTGGCTACAAAACTAACAAAACTGTTTTTGAACTCATTGATTTTGATGCCTTTTAGTGCTTCTGCCATTTTTGTTGTTGTTTCACCTCTTCCAGAGAGGCAAAAGTTTTCCCCTTGAGAATTTTTTTCATTGGAGGAAAAAAAAAAAGTCACTTGGTGTAAGATCAGGTGAATAGGGAGGGTGGGGTACAAGGGTCATGCCTAGGCTGATCAGATGTGTTGTTTTAAGTGGGACAGAAAACAATAGGACTGTCTCATTTCTTATGGTACGTATGCTCAGCCTAGTGTCACTGGGCTAAATTCAAGGTGTCAGTAGGCTGACCATACATACTGGTTTAAATGCGACAGTGCCATTGTTTTCTGTCTCATTTAAAATGGTATGTCTGGTCAGCCTAGTCGTGCCATTTTTGGTCAAAACTGCTGAACACTTAGCGCAGTATGGGCAGGTGCATTGCTATGCTGTGTTATTTGTGTATCATCCATCATGAAACAGGCACATGCAAGGAAAGAGTCTCCAAAAAAATTCACTGAAGTTGAACACAACACCAGCTGGTACACTGATGCAGACAGGTTCATAGAACACTCATCCAGTGGGGGCAGCCTATACTATAATAGGAGGGCCCGCCCTCCAGAAGACTGTTCTGTCATTTTGGGGTCTCCCTCATATGTGCTTGGACATCTGTTCCTTCTACCAAATCTGAACACTGCTGTGCATTAGTGATATCCACCCCAAGGAACGTGGCCTGGACCACAGCACATAGTTTCTCTGTATGCGTATTAATAAGTGTACGAACATACTGTGGTTCTTCATTGCTGTATCCTGAATGGATGCCTCATACTTCCTCAGCTCTGCTCTGTGCTTCAGGGATGCAGATCCCAGTAGGATGCATTGCTAAGACTCCCACATGACGATCTTCCTTCTGAGATTCAGCAATAGGAGGCAAGGCAGGGGATTGAAGGGATTGGAGGGCCCGAGGAAGGGAATGACCAGCGCAGTCCCCTGTTCTATCTGTGTCAGGTGGTGTCACAACCTCTGTGATCCCAGTTCCTGTTGGGTGACAGCATTCTCTGGGTTCTGCTACAACTGCCTCCATCTTGTGTCCCTTCAACATAGGAAGGGGCCTCCTCCTTTTGCTAATTTCTGGGTTGCCTCATTTTCTCCAGTTTGGTTTCTCAGTAATGCCCTCACCTATGTAGCCAATTTCGTGTATTAAATTTCCTCTGTTTCCAGTACTTACAATGTGCTTAGTATTGAACTGTGATACAAAATTGAAGTGATACTTCCCAACCTCAAAGCTGCTTAATACAGAAGGAATTGCCATGTACCTCAGAGGCATGTGGTTGCCTGGGATCTTTGCTCACATTGCACAGTCTCCAAAATATTCCCTGGGGGGTGGATATCACTAATGCACGGAAAGTGAAGATGTGGTAGACATCTAAGTGCATCTGAGGAGGACACCTACATGTTGTTGTGGCATCTTTGCTTATGTTCTTACTTGAATTAGTTCAGTGTTTGAGGGCATGTCCTTTCTGCCTGGTGTGAAGGGGAATCCCCTTTGCCCTCAGTAGTTCGGCAGAGAAGGAGTAGGACCATCCTTTCAAAATAGACTGATAGTAGCTCTCAGTTATATAAAAAAAAAAGACAGAAATTCCGACAGTGGCATTGTGTGACCCATTTCTGACAGGTGGGAATGGCCTGGATCTGTTTTCATTGTGCCTTTTAATTTTTTCCGCACTCTAGTTGGGGAGCTACTGGAATAAGCCAATTGAGTGTCTCAGTCTTTGTAGATAGCACCCTTGGAATCTGGCACTTTAACATTCCTGGTGCATGTCACAATGAGCTGAAGATCGATGCAAACTTACATAGGTTATTTTTCTCTTCTCTCATCTTTATAACCCTTCTTTGAGCATACTTTGCTGGGGGAGGAGAAGGAAAAGGAATCTGGCTGACATCAAATTATGAATATTGGTTTAAGTTCTTAACAAGCTTGCATTTCACATGCACAGCTAACCCACAAAACCCACTGGATTTTCCAATGGATTAGTTTCAAATGTACAAGAATGAAGAATGAGGGCTCTCAACAGAAACCTCTGTCCTTATTTTCTCCTTTGGTGTTGGCTGTGTACCCCGGCAATGGTCAAATGGTCAACTGCTTGTTGTTGGGAAGGGCATCCTCTAATGTCTTGTCATGTATGAATTAATAAAACATAGAATTCAGTACCAAGTCTGATTATTATTATTATTTTTTTAACAAATAGTACCCTGTTTAGTCAGGACAGTAAAGTGCCTATTATCTGTGTCAGTTTACTTGGCCTAAGTAATAGAAATATTTATCTAACCAGACTAAGTACTTATTTCCACAAGAATTCTAGAACTTTTGAGCTAGAAAGGATCTTAAAAATCTTCTGATTCAATGTTTTTATTTTGCACGTGAGAAAACTCAGGCTCAGACAGGTTAAGAATAGCTGGCTAGTAGTAGGAAGGAGATTAAAACCTGGAGTGGTTTTCATCTTGTCACCTTTCATCAAAATTTATCATCTTTCATTTTGAACACCTTAGCTCTCAAGCTTACTCTTTTTTCTTGTATCTCGACCTTAAACCTATTAGATCTGGCCTAGATACATGATGGAAGGTAGTCAAAAGTGCACAGGGCACAGAGAGTTTGAAGACCTGTTACAGGGCGTGGATGTTCTTGATGATGGGAAGGAGGAAGGAAGGCAGCACAAAGGTAACAGGGAGCACTTTAGAGTCCCTGCTCTTTGCCAGGTGTGAGAAGATCTCTTTATGTGCACTTTAGGTGGTGCTATATGATCAATGAAGGCTGAGTGTGCAAAAGATGGAAGATGCTGGACAACGTGTGCATAAAGAAAGATTGCTCTGAAGGGATATGGCTGTGCTGGTAGGAATAACCAAAGTGACCAGTGATCACATTTGTTGTCCATCTTGTCAAAGAGTAATTTAGGTCCCAAGAAAGTATGTTAACTCTTAGGTTGTTAAAAAACCCTGTTTTGCACATCTTCAGGACTTGATATTATACCAATAGTTTGTAAGTGTTCATATTTAAATATTTTTACATCTACTAACCTGATACATCTTCTCATTAGGGAAATATAGTTTCTCATGTGTGTAAGGGAACAAACACATATTTGAGATATAAGCTACTGCCGTTGTTTCAGGGTAATTCTCCCCTCCCCCCCATATTTAAAGAATTATATTATCTCATTGTATAGTGAACTGTTAATGGTTAAATTTCCCCAGCTCTTTCGGTGTTATTGGTCTCAATTAGGTATTCTATTCTCCTTCGGTAAAAGCTCTTCACTAAAAATAAATGTCATTATGTTGTAATGAGTTTCAGTTTCTACTGACCTTACCTGGATTTTGGAAGGTGAGTTCATTGTGAAAGATTCAGCACCTCTTTATCCTTCTCCAGAGACACTAATCACTCATTAAATTTTCTTTTTATCCTTCTTGCTCCATTTCAAAAATTCCAAAGATAAAGATTTTTGATAAATGAGAAATTGGTGAAAAAGCCAGAAAGTGTGTGTTTTGTTTTGTTTTGTTTTGTCTTTTTTAAGTTAAAAGAAATGATAGCCAAATGAAAAAGATAAAATAGAAACTTCCTTTTGTGTGTATTTCAACTGGCTATAACCAGATCAGATTGAAATTGGGTATTCCAAGTTTATCCTGAAGCAAATTTCTATAGCTGAATTATAAGCCCCTGAAAAACGGGATTTATGATGAAAATGTTGAAAGACTCTCAACTTTAGGACAAGGCACAACTATAATTTTACAGGCATTAGGCACCTAAAATAACTTTAAATGAAGATTACTCTTGGATTTGTCCTCCATTTTGTAGAAAATGCTTAATGTTGAACTATATTTTATGCACATAAAAAGACTTATTTTATAAGACAAGGAGCTCAAGGATTTTCATTCCAATATTCAACAACACCGTTACAAAAGGTCCCTCTTCTTCTGCTTTCATAATTGAATGGTCTGAAGTGATATTTAAAAGAAAATATCCCACTAAACTTGTATGTAAAGATGCTATGTGGCTGAATGATTTTAAATTTTCTAGTAGAATGTATTCCAGCCATATATTTGGTATGTCATGAAACTGAATGGATGAATCATAATAATGTCTTAATATTCTGTTCTATAGAAGCGAAAGAAATGACTTTTTCATTTTGTTTGTGTACAGCAGTAGCTGAAGTGCTTATATTTGAATGAACAGTGTAATAATAGAAAACTTTTTTTCTAATGGGAAATCCCTAATGCCAGACAATCCTTGCCAGTCTTCTTGGTTAATTCATTTTCCTTCCCCTTAAATGTAGATAAACTTAAGTCCTATTCCCAATATTTTTCTCTTTTGTTTCTATGCCTTCTCCTCCCACCTCCATGCAGGTTCCTTCTAAGTTTATATTTCTGGTTTCATTTTCTTCTCCAATTACAGACCCCTTTTTTCTCTCTCCACTTTGTATTTGGATGGATTGGGGGCATTTAAAAATTCACCTTATCTGAAACCTAACTCGTTATCTCTCTTTATCTCTTTCCCCAAGCATCTCCCTCAAATTTCATACGTATATACAAAATTTTAATGGCACCACCAGTCTCTCAATAGCCTTGAATAAAACGCCACCATCTTTCTTGAGAGCCTCTTTTATTCTTGCCTCTTCCACTCCCATCCCACTTCTGCCAATTAAATCAGTTCGAACACCTACATGTCCATACCAAAATTGCAGTTATTTTTTTTTTCCACTGCTAGTACCCTGGTTCAGAAATTCACTGCTTCTTGTTCAGACTATTATAATGGTCTCTTTAACTCTAGTTTTCCCTCCTATTTTGCTGGCAGGTGTTTTTCTTGCTCCTATCATTTGAAGATCGCTAATTTCTTCTTTTTTTTTAAATTAAATTTATTGGGGGGGTACCATTGGTTAGTAAAATTACATAGGTTTCAGGTGTACAATTCCACAATACATCATCTATGTGTTACATTATGTGCTTACCAAGCAGAGTCAGTTCTCCATTCATTAGCATATATTGGAAGCCCCCACCCTCCTCCCTTTCCCACCTTCCCCTCAGGTAACCACTAAGCTATTGACTGTGCCAATCAGTTTTTGTTTCTTTGTCACTTTCAGTTTTATTTTAAATATTTATTTTATTATTTTTGACAGAGAGAGAGAGATCGATAGAGACAGAGAGACAGAGACAAGGAGAGGCAGAGAGAGACAGAGAGAAGGGGAAGGGCTCAGAGCAGTCTTCAAAGTTGTATGTCATCAGTTTTTGATGTAGTTTCATTCCACAGGTGAGTGGGGGCCACACAGGGCAGAAACTGGGCTGGGGGCCTCTTATATGGGAGGCAAGGCCTCTCAAGCCAGGGGCCGAACCAGGGGTAAAGAACTGCACTGGGGGCCTCCCATATGGGAAGCACACTCCAGTTCAGCATATGGGTCTACATGTCCTGGGACTGGGATTCAATCCTCAGTCTCCAGTGCTGCAAAGCAAGCGCTTAGCCTGTTGAGCCATTCCGGCTTACCCTTCTTAACATGTATTTCTAAAGTTTCTCCCTGTGTCCCCTTTTTTCACTCAACCCCTCTCTCAAAACTCTCACATATCTGGGCATTTAACTCTCACAGGTCATATGGCAATCACAAGTCATATTTCCTGATCTCATTATCTTATCATGTATGTAGGCATATATTAAAATATACCATCACAGTACATACATTTGCTTTGAGGTTTACAGATTGAAGGCTAAAATAAAAGTTCCATGTGGGGAAAGTTTTCCTATTTTAGGTCACCTCTGGATTTTATGTGTGGTACTAAGTAGGTTTACAAGGTGTCTGTTACCCTTTCCTCAAAGGTTAGGATCAATCTCCTTGTACTAACTGAATACTAAAAGTTTACATGGTCAGAGCCTTCACCAAACTTCCTAACTTGTTCATAAAAATGAGGGTCAAAATATTAATTAATTGGCTGTGAACACTAGTACAGTTATACTATTCCATGTTCTATGATAAAATATTTGGTTAATCATAATGCTTTGATTCTATACTAAAAACATGTTTATATTCATTGAACACTTCCAATTCATTTCAGTGGGATAAAAATACTTGAAACTTAGAGGATCATTTGCTGTGTAGGTGATATTTGGAGATGAACTGTAATGTTTATAATAAAAACAAGGATTTCTCCCAAATGCTTGAATTTGGTTCCCTACTTCCTTCTGGGTAAGAGAACATTGTTCATTGTGGTAAGCTAAAAAATAGCTCCCTAAAGAATATTCATGTCCTAATCCTTAGAACCTGTATATGTTACCATTTTGGAAAAAGAGTCTCTGTAGATGTGATTAGTTAAGGACCCTGAGATGAGAAAATTATCTTAGATTATTTGAGTGGACTCTACATGCCATCACAAATACCTCTATGAGAGAAGCAGAAAAGAGGTTAGACAACCGAAGAAAAGGTGATCTGAAGACTCAGGTGGAGATAGGAGTGATACAGCACTCTATGGGAATACTGGTGGCCTTCACGGGGACTGTGACTGCTGACAACTTGATTTTGGCCCAGTGAAACTGATCACAAACTTCTGTTCCCAGAACTCTACAAGAATACGTTTCTATTGTTTTAAGCCATCAAGTTTGTGGTAATTTCTTAGAGCAGCCCTAGGAAATATATATTTATCTTACTCTTATCTTGACAGAGAATTTTAATTAGTACTCATTTTACTATTTGAAATATTATTCGATAAAAGTCAATTGTAAGAAGTGCTGTATGTATTTACCACAATCCACATTCAAAATTGCCACTGATTTTTTTTTTTTTTTTTTAGCTTTAATTTAGTTTAAAAGGAAAATTAGATTGGGCTTGGGATGGCATTACACATATAACCGATTACTTGTATGAGTGATCGGTCAACAGTTTTTTGGATGTTTCTCATTAATCTTGATTTGAATTCATACTAGTGGTGGCTAATTTATATATTTGGGTTCCCCAAAAAAATGACTCAAAGCCTTTACCTATCCATTGTTGATTGCCAAACAATTGGATTTTCCTTCAGGGGTACCCTGAGATTCCCCACAGGTGCAGGGTTGGGTCTTGTTCACATTTTCAGGTGTTCTCCAACCAGTTTACTAAATCCATTCATGATGATGGTAAACAAAAGTATATGATTTTACAGGAAGTTCAATGACAATAAAAGAATAAATGAAAATCTCTGAAAATGTATTAACTGTATGCCTAAAAACATGATGGATTTACTATATTTTTATTCTTCTGGATTTACATATGTGTCCACCATAATTTCTATCGTCCTTCCTTCCTTCCTTTCTTCCTTCCTTCCTTCTTCTCTTCTTTCCTCTCTCCTTCCTTTCATTCATTTCCTTACTTGTTTCTTGGTGTATAGTCTTATCATCTTCTCTCACACCATATAATTAATTTACATTGTATCTATTGCTTATCTCTCTCCTCCAACTAGAATATAAGATCCAAAAAGTGAGATCTTTCTTTGGTTTAGTGATGAATTCCATAAGCCTAAAACAGTGTCTAGGACATAGTAGGCACTTAATAAATATTTGTGTAGCGAATGCAGAAATGACTGACCATGAAGAACCTAAAGAGGTCAAGTTTCTTCTCAGATAGGTATTAGTTGTGATAAATGCTAAACTCTTTTAAGAATTTAGAAACAAACAAACAAAAAAACAAACAGACAAAAACCAGAAAAATACTGTCTTTAATGATCTATTTTATAGCTAAAACAATTCTCCTTGTTCTCTGGTTTTCCTGACAAACTAAGACACTTAAAAGGACTCAGTTGCCCGTAGGACTTCCATGATATGACCCTTGGCTACCCTGTACTCCCTTCTACCACTCTGGCCATCCCATGAAGCTTTAGCCACCTCAGCCTTCTTTCCACTTTAGGGTGATTCCCCTTATCCATCTCCTTGCCTTGATCCCAGATGCTATGTTCCCGATTCTTATGGCTGTCCCCCATCATGTCATTTGGCCCCAGGTCAGATAGCACCCTTTCAGAGAAGATGCCTATAGTCCTTTAATCCTCTGGTTATCATCTGGGAGTGATTTTGCCTCCAGTGGGACATTGAAAAATGCCTGGAGACCATTCTGCTTGTCAGATTAGGGAGAGGATTATGCTACTGGCATCTAATGGCTGGAGGCTAGTATGCTGCTAAATATCCCACAATGCACACAACAGCCCCTCACACAACAGAGATTTATCCAGCCTTAGAGGTCAGGAGTATGAAAATTTGGAACCCCTAAAAGTGTCAAGATGGGGAAGTCCCCCAAACACTTGTCATTTTCTTGCCATTAATGTTTTACTTCCTCATAGCACTTGCTGGAAGTAAAAATTACTAAAAAAATTAATTATTAAAAAAAAATGATTTCTCTGACCTATTAGAATGTAAGTCCTAGGAAAATAATGTCCTTGTCTATCTTATTCACATAATGTTCCAAGGGCTTGAAACTGCACCTAGTAGGCATTTAGTTATTTATTCCCTAACTACAGAAATAAGTAATCATGAACTGATTCCCCACCTTCACCCATATATTGGTATAGCTCAGCTAGCAGTCTTGTTTTGCTAAAATTTTGAGATGGCATCTGACCCCTTACCTTAAAGTTATAACTATTTTCATTAACATCTGTGGAAGTCATATTGTACATAGTTTAAAAATCATAGAATAAGAAATGAGAATACAGTAGACTCTCTGTTACTAGCCAGAACTCAAGTAACTGGCACTCTCAAGCAACTAGCAAAACAATTGAAAAAATAATACCACATTTATCTGGTGGCTACCAAGTCCCATGGGTGATGGTTAATTGAGAATCTACTGTACTTGAGTTCAACAGACTTTCATCCTTTACCAATTCTGTGAAAAGTTACTTTATCTTTATGGTTCTTGGATTTTCTTCAATGGAGGACAACAGTAGTATCTCCTCAAAGAGTTGCTTAGAAGACTAAATGGATAATGCCCAGAAAGCACCTGGCACAAGAATTTTATAAACACATATATTTGCTATTATGATTATTTTATTGGGGTTAAACACAGATAATATAACAATTGTCATTCCATTTTGAAGAGTACAGTTCAACGACTAAGTACAATCTCGTTGTAAAACCGTTATTCTTATTTTTATCCTCTGAAACTGGATTTTATTTCTCCTATGGGGTCATAGTATTCAAGGACAGATCATACTCATGTTGGATGTAATCAGATTGCCCATGATACTTAGATGGTAAGTATCATATACTTTATCGCTCAGGGTGTCTGCAAGCTTAAGGGTGTGTATTTGTCCATTTTGGTCATCAGCTTTTCTGTCAGGTGTTCAGCTCTCCATAAATGCTTTCTCAATAACATTATAGGAACTCTAGTACACACTAGTTCATAATGAACTCTAGTTCATTCCTGACCATGTGCCTAAGAAACACATCCACTCTAAATATGTGTAAATTTCTCATCACCTTCAACTTGATGGTAACAAGTGACAGAAGATGAACATCTGGTTTTATAATCCTATAATAGAGGCTTAATAACAAGCCATAAAAGTAAAGATTTGACTACAGAGATTAGAATAACAGAAATTGGGTTTTATAGCAATTGAGTAATGATTAAGAATACTTCAAACACCTTGTAAGAATCTTTAAAATACCAAGGTTTAAAACAAGATCTAGGTAGGGGCTGAGGATTTTTCCTAAGGAAAAGATATTCTATTCACTTAATTAAGCAACCTTTAAAAATTGATACTACAACTGTTTAAATATAATCTCTCAGGGTTCTAAAAGAACAAATTACATGAGAAAATTAGTTCTGAGAGCTAAGAAAAATGAAGGTATTTCTCAATAATCATGTTTGGAGTATATTCAAAATGTGATTCTAATCACTCCACAATTTTAAAAAGGTTGATGGTCTATTAGTGACCTTTTGTGAAAGCTTTTCAAGAGATTAGATTTGTTGGAAAACATTTATTAAGTAAAATTTTGCAATGTCAATTTTACAGCCTTTTATTCATAAAAAATTCCGATGTAATTGAAAGGTTAGACATGTAGTTATCTGAACTAGAGTTTTAAATACGAGTGTATGCAGGCTGGCAAGGTAATTTTTATACACAAAGGTTGGTTACAACCTCAGAATACGGGTGTGGTACATGCAAATAAAGCATCATTAGTTTGGAAATGTCTGGCTGCCAATTGGGTAATGAACAGCGTGGTGGGAGAATATGGAAATTCAACTGACATGGCCCAAGGATCCACAAAGCATGAGTGGTTAATTGTGTCTAGAACCTATGCCATCTCAGCCCAGTCCAGTGACATTCCCTCTTCCTCAGACACTTCTCATCAATTATAAGGACCTTGGGAGCCCAGACTTCTTAGAGTTGCTGTAGGCTCTTCCCTTCTATCCTGTAGCTGGCTGGCTTTAGCCTTCAGGGTCGCACCTGACCTTGTGACAGAGCAGACTGCCTACATGACCCTTCTTGTGAGCATTTCTTCAGTTCAGCTGCGTTGATCTGTATGAGAATTTTGTGCGCTAAAAATCCATCAGTGTTTCCATTCACCGAGTTGCTATTCGGTCATTTTATGATCAAATCATTTTAAATTGCCCTCCACTGAAACTTGGGACCTGTGTTGACAGCCGAGATGCAAATTTTAAAGTGAACATAGGGAAGTATAGACAATGTAATGTAGAATTGTACACATGAAAACAATGTAATTGATATCAATTACTGTCACCCCAATAAATTTAACCAAAATAAATAAATAAATAAATAAGAAAAATAAAGTAAATAAAGTGAACATAGTTGGTGACTTTTGATTTACCTACAAAAACAACACTGCATAATGCCTATGATTCAGACCACTGGCATGTTCTCAGATAAGTTACTGTCAGTTACAACTCCATGATACCACTACTTTCTACTAGGCTGGTACATGTTGTGGGTTGAAGGCAGGTTAGGATCTGATGGAAAACTTCCAAATGTGGTATGGTTAATATTTCTTTTAAGCATTTTATAGGCAGATCTGAGACTCAAATGGCATAGGGTTATGTGATGGGAAAATGGGAGCTAGTTTGTTGTCAAAACAGGGAAGAATTACATGATATAAGAAAGTGAAATGGAAATGGCAAATAGGAAGTCACATTTCTTGGCATAATTGGCTGGACATTTGTTAAGTACACGCCTGGACCCGAACAGAAATATGAAGTAGAAAAGATTTGTTCTCATCTCCATTCCAACCTTCTTTTGTGTGTGTCCCTTCCTACCCTTTCCCACCTTCACTGTTTTCTGCATCCCTGGTGATGTCACTCACGTCCAAGTGGCTGGTATTAACAAGCTTCTTATTTTAACTCTTTATAGAGCAAGGGATTGCAATTTTTTTTTTTTTTTGCCATGTCACAGCACATATTCAGCAGTCTTAGCACCTAAAGAGAAGACAAGCCTTGTTTAAGGTTACCACTTTTTGGAAATGAAATTATCATTTCATTTTCTTTCTAGTTTCCAATTCCAATAATAAGATAAAAAGATAGTTTTGAAATGTATAAAAGTCTGTGAAATTATAGAGTAGTTGAATTTTGCACTGAAAAATAGTGTCATTGATATATTTAAAATGCAACATTAGCTAGTATTTATAAAAAGAGAAGCCAAAAATTAAGTTATTTAAAATATTTTAAAAATAGTTGTAAACATTAGGCAGCATTACAATGTTTGAGACAGACTTAGATTTATTTATTATTTTTGAAAAATTTTAAGTAACCTGGAACACTTTTTGGAGAGCTTGGAATGATTGCATAAATATATATATTTTAAGATTTATTTTTATTGTTTTTGACAGAAAGAGAGAGAGAGAGACAGAGAGAAGGGGGATGACCCAGAGCAGTTTTCATAGTTGCATGTCATCAGTTTTCTACATAATTTCATTCCACAGGTGGGTGTGGGGCTGTGTAGGGCAGGAGTTGGGCGAGGGGCCTTCCACATAGGAAGCTCTCCCCAGTGGAAACTGAACTGGGGGCATACCTCAGTTCAGCATATGGGTCTGCATGATCCGGGGCCAGGATTTGATCCTGGGACCCGGGGGCTGAAAGATGAATACTCAACCCACTGAGCCATCCTGGCATCCCTAGCATGAATATCTAAAAGTCAAATATATTGTTATGAATTCTATATTTTCTATCTTTTTTTGTCTGCCTTTAGAGTGTGAACTATCTAAATAAAATGCTCAAAAGCAAAGAGAAATGTAGATAATTATTGTGATTCTCCACAAACCAAAACCTGCCTCAAATAACTGAAGTAGTTGCTATAAGCAGGAAGTGGAAATGTTCAAGTACTAACTTTCTTGGTAAGGCTTTCTAAGGGGATTTATTTTTTCTGAAATACTACAAACTTTGATGGAAGATCAGTTAAAAATTAATTATACTCATGTAAAATTTTACATTTTAGAGAAGTCATTTATTTGGTTTAGTAAAATTTCTTTTACTGATTCAATTAATTGGTAGCTAGATGCCCGCTTACTGTGTTGTTCTAAAGCAAATACTTTTAAAATGTCAGTTATATATATCTCTTTATTTTATACTCAATGTCTCCTCTTTCATAAAGTATAATTAAGATTCCATCAAAGTGATAAATGGAGATTATCTACAGTCAATCTTATGTACCTATATCTGCCAGTTATTTCATTTTTCTGGTTCCTGTTGCATCATGCCTTTGAGAAACCATTTCTTTAGCTTTTATTTCATGTCTGTTTTGGTGAGTTTTTGTTTGTTTGTTTGTTTTTTTCTGGGACAGTATATACTTGAGTTGCCTGGGTGACCCCCAGTTAAATGCCACTTTGTTATGAGACTTTCTTTGGTCACTGAACTACTTTAAAACAATTAAAGCCTGCAGATCTTAAACATAAAGCTGGTTTATATTATAGTTGCAACAATTAAACTATAGCAAATTTAACTTAGGTACTAAAGTTACGTTTGAAATTTATGGGTGTGCTTGACTTTGAGTTATTTATTTTTCAAGAATAGTGGGTCACCCCTCCCATGTCTGCCTGGCTATTTTTTATGACTCAGAATTTCTTTGGACTGGTCCTTCCAAAGGAGAGTCTGGCTTCAACGCAAACAATGAAAAGTGAATATGGTACTAATAATTTGAGATATCATCTTTCAATTAACCCAAGATGCATCTGGTCTATGTTTCTGCACAATTCATTGAGTGTATACTTAGGTAACAAAAATTTCTTTTTATAATATATAAGTAAAATGCAATTATGCTAATTTCATAAAATTAATGTCATCTTGTGTATAGGACATTTGAAGTACCTGTCACTACCTTTCTCCATGTTTCTAATAATGGATGGTGAATTCTATAAGGAGTTAACTTAATTTTCACATATTTGATATAAGAGGGTTTTCTGGTAATCCTGTCTTGGGGAATGTAGCACCATAACCTAAGAGAAATTACAAGGGTTTCTAAGTTAGTTATATAGCTAAATCGATGTCATGGTATGACATAGATTCTGAAGACTCCGTAAACTCTGTCTGGTGAGTATGAAAGCTCCAAACCCATTGGAAAAGAGGGTCAGTTCAGGTTTCCATTGCAGCAGATGAATGCTCTTAGACCAATGCTCTCAAGGGGACAGTATAACCGTCACACACAGTAGGACAGGCAAGTGTCCATGGCAACTAGGGAGGTATGATCCTTAAGATATGAGCCTTGACTGTTCATTGTTCCTGGACCACTGAAGGAATAACTCCAGTAGCAGTTGGAACTCCTCTCAATGACAGCTAAAAATAATTTTAGCACCAGAGGTAGGTTTATTTTGATGAGATGCCACTATCAGATCATCAGCAGTGATGCCTAAAGCTGTTCATCAAAGTATGAGGAAGGATAATGCCCTGATTTTCTAGCGCCGTTCCTTTTTAATGACTGCAATAATAATAAAGAAGATTGGCCTTATAGTCATGGCACATTTAAATGTTCAGAGTACGAGGGCTGCTGTTGGGTCAAGAAGGTTAAACTACCTGAGCTTTTCCTCTAGCCCTGAGCAAATGCCCATGTGGACTTATTTGAGAGAACGTGGTGCTATGAAAACCTCTTTAAAATGAATGTTTATATTTGAAAAGGAAATATTTCTTTCTAGGACACCAAAAGAGATGTTCATCCTAATTTTCTTGGAGTCTATGCCAACTCCTTCCCCTTGTAACAGTTTTGGAAGATGGATAAATTTCTCTAGGCCTCCTGAATGTTTTTGGGTTTATAATTGACACTTTCCTCAGCAATTTTTATTTATTTCTTCTCTTTTTTTTTTTAATATCTTTTTATATTTATAGAGAGTAATTATTTTATCTTCAGTGCATATTTATTTCTATTTTACTTTTGACAGATAGAGAGAGAGACAGAGACAGAGACAGCTAGAGAACCGAACTGTGGGAACTCCCCAGTTCAGCATGTGGGTCCTGCCTGGGCCGGAGCCGGGATTCGATCCTCGGTCCTCG
>PVKE010003705.1:0-14044 GCA_004027555.1 Craseonycteris thonglongyai | reverse complement strand
AGACAGAGACAAAGAGAAAGGGGCGGGCCAATGCAGGTTCCATAGTTGTGCGTCATTAGTTTCACTCCATAGGTGGGCATGGAGCTATGCAGGGCAGGAACCAGGCTGGGGGGCCTCCCACATGGGAAGCATGTCATAGGCAGGAGCCGAACCTGGGACCTCCCACATGGGAAACTTGCCCCAGTGAGAACTGAACTGGGGGAACTCCCCAGTTTAGCATATGGGTCCGCACAGGCCAGGGCTGGGATATGATCCTCAGACTCCTGGGCTGCAAGATAAGGACTCAACCCGCTGGGCCATCCCATCACTTTTTTTCTTAAGATTTATTTTATTGTTTGAAAGATGAGAGAGATGGGGGAGGGGGGAGGGAGGAGAGCCCAGAGCAGTCTCCATAGTTGTACATCATTAGTTTTTATTGACATAGTTTCATTCCCCACAGGTGGATGTGGGGCCACATGGGGCAGAAATGCCCACAGCAGGAAGTGACTAGCAGGTGAGCAAGTGAAGTTCCATCTGTATTTACAGCTGCTCCCTGTCACTTGCATCACTGCCTGAGCTCCGCCTCCTGTCAGATCAGCAGCGGTATTAGATTCTCATTGGAGTGGGAACCCTGTTGTTAACTGCGCATGTGAGGGATCTAGGTTGTGTGCTCCTTATGAGAATCTATTGATCATCTGAGGTGGAGCTGAGGTGTTGATGCTAGCACTGGGGAGTCGCTTCAAATCCAGATTAACATTAGCGGAGAGGTTTGGGTACACAGAGATCATAATAAATCAATTGCTTGCAAACTCATATCAAAACCCAAGCTCAGAGCTCCCATTGATTTTGCATTATAGTGAGTTATGTAATTGTTTCATTATATATTACAATGCAACAAAAATAGAAATAAAATTCACAATAAATGTAATGTGCTTGAATTATCCCCAAACCATCCCCCCACCCCCAACCCCCTGACCTGGTCCATGGAAAAATTATCTTCCACGAAATTGGTCCCTGGTGCCTAAAAGGTTGGAGACCGCTGCTGTAGGGCAGAAATGCATGCACATAGGGAGCCTATGAGATTGAGAAAGAAGCTGGCTCTTTTGATAAGTGATGTCTCTCTCTTGATGTTACCTTCTTTCATGTCACAACAAGATCTGGCAGTAGGAGAGAGTGGGCTGAAGTGCAGGTTTTAAGTGCTTTCCATATGGTCCAGAGAAACTACTTCAAAGCTCTAGACCTTGTCAGATTTCCGCCAAGTCTGCAGAACCACTTTATAATGTTTTAGGACAAACTTCATTTTAAGATAATTTTAGATTTATAAAAAAATTGCAAAGGAAGCACCAAAAGTTTCCATAGAGCCCAAACCCTATTTTACCATGGTCAACATCTTATAGTACTATGTACGGTATGCTTGTTATAATTAATGAATCAATATTTATACATGAGTATTAACTATACCCCATTCGTTACTCACTTTCTTTGTTTTTACCTAGTTGCTTTTTCTTCAGGATCCCATCCAGGATACCACATGACAGTTAGTCATCATTCTCCTTAGATACCTCTTGGTTGTGACATGTTTTCAGAACTTTGTTGTTTTGGTGACCTGGACAATTGTGAGGCATAATGGAATATTAGTCAGTCATTATGTGGAATGTTCCTTAGTTGGGATTTGGCTGGTGTTTTTCTTATGATTGGATTGGTATGGTCCATTTTTGGAATGATGATCACAGAGGAAAAGTGCTATTTTCATCATATCATATCAAGGATACATACTATTAACATGACATCAATGTTGATATTAACCTTGATCAGTCGGCTGAGGCACAGTCAGATTTCTTCTTCAGTATAAAATTACTCATCTTTTCTCTTTTGCATACTGTGCTCTTTAAGAAAAAGTTACTATATACCGTCTTCCAGAGGAATTTATCACCACGAACCAACAGAAATTACAAGAGTTATTAGGAGAAATTACAAGATTTAGCTAAATCTATGTCATGGTATGATGTCATAATGGGGAGTTATTCTCCATCTCTTTGAAGGTGGAGTACCTACATAATTTTTTTGGAATTCTTCTGCTGGTAATTTGTTCATTTATGTCATTTATGTACTTACTTAATTATTTATGTCAGTATAGACTCAAAGATATTTATTTTCACTTTTGGATTATAATCCTTCACTATATTTTGCTTCTTACATTGCTCCAGCTTTGGCCATTGAGAGTTCTTCCAGTTGGCTCCTGTATCCCTTTGACATCCTCATGAGAAGAAACATGAACAGAACTTTGTACATTGTCAGCGCTAATACTATTAAAATTGTTTGGTTTTCTATGTGAAATGCAGGGGCTGATTTTGGTAGTAGTGCTATTAAAATACATAGTAATAAAAAGAAAGCCAGCCTTTTGGGGGGGAAGGTGTGATTAGAGAGGTTTCTGTGTCTTTGCTTCTTGGTTTGGTCATACTGAGGCTTTCATCTTCAGAGTGTTGGGGTGGGTGCAGAGCAAGGCAATGGGAAGGTTTGTGCGTACTCAAAAAAGGACGTCAGCAGAAACAAGCACCAACTTTCCTAACATGAGGAATCTTGACTTGCCCATCAACCTGAGAGGTGCTCAGGAGAGAATTTGCATACTGGCAAACTGAAGATAAAAGAGGTTACAACTTGCCCCAGGATCGTAGGAGCAGGGCCGGAAAAAGAATGGCAGGAATATTCAGCATGACTTTTTGTTAATGGATTCACTGCAATACCCAGGCCATGCAGGTTCTTTAATTTTCCACAAACCATACCCTTAAATGAGGCCTATTTCAGGCAGAGACACTAATCCAGCCCCGAGGAGGAATAATTCCGCCTCAGCACCCTTCTTTGATGTGTAGCTGATACAGAATTGAGTGCCAACATATGTTTGTACAAATATATTGGCAAATGTAAGCAGCCTACTGCTAATTACTACACTCTGAACCTCATGTGAAGTTTGAATGATGCCTCAAGGAAACGGAATCCAAGAAAATAATATGTATATTTTCAAAAGTTAGAAAGAATAAGTTAACTTCCTTATGGTTGAAAGTGGAAAACACAAGAATTATCTTGTCTTTTCAAATTGTTGGCAATGCTTTTACTTAAATCAGGTCAAACAGTTGCTAGCAGACACTGAAGAATTTTAGACACTTTGAAAATGGAAAAGGGAAGCTTGGATTTTAAAAAAACAACAACTAAGGTTGCTTAATCATTTAAAAACAAAAAAGAGAATAAGATAATTTAAAATGCATCTATTAAAAAATAGAGAGTAATATAGACTAGAGGTCACCAATTACAAATCATTTATGGGCAGGAAACGAAGTTACATAAAATGTAAAGAATACAGTGGAAACTTCAGAGTGGCCTGCCCTGACTAGGTATTCAAATTCAAATCATTTTTGAGTACTCTGCTGGCTTCACAGAACTGAGAAGTCCAAATCAGGCCTTTGTCCTCACAACAAAGACACTTGATTTCAATAATGTTAGTTAAAAAGATGCTCCTTTCTTCCCTTTCCTGTGCAATATTACTTTTAACTTGAATTGAACGAGTACATGTCTTACATCAATTTTGCTCATTTAAAGTGTTGATTTAAATCAACTATCAGATGGTATTTTCACTTTTAACAGCTTAGACATACAAATTATTCTGTGGATCAGCTTCTGCGTGTCTCAGATCCCAACTATAGAAATAATATAAGAATGCATTCTTTTTAGTAATGTGAAAAGTTTGTATTTGTTGAGATATAGAAAAAATGGTTGGAAGCTGAACTGAATATCAAAAGAAATATAGACAAACTGCAGGGGTGGTAAATTCTCTATTTCTGTGATAAATTGACTTGCTGGTAAGTGGTAAGATGGGGGAAATTAGAATGCTGGGCTTAAGTAGAAGGAACTTGTAATGATTAAGTCCCAATGTTCTTAAATCTAGTAATTTAGATTAAAAGCTTTAAATTTGGTTTAGTTGCAACAAAGCTATCTAAATTGCAGGCATAGAAATCCACAAACAATTAAAAAAAAATGTAAACCAACTAGTTGAAGAACCCACTAATTAACCAGCTAATGTATCAACTAAGTAATTTGATAAAATTGTGGTTTAGTTTCTTAGGAAACCTGTATCAGTGAAAAAAAAAAAAGATGGATTTATAATTAGTATTTAAGTGTTTGTATCTATACGTTTTTTTTAAAATATGTTTTAGTGTACTTGGGTGTAGATTTTCATCTTAAATGTTTAAAACAATTTCCTGAACTTTGAGTTACTTTATTAAATTTCCCTTTCTTTGTGGGCAGGGATATTTAAAGAAATACGGTTAGGTAGTGAATGTATGTGGTAAGTTGTACCCGCGTAAAATATTGTGAACAATGCTACTACCACCTCTGAAATCTTTAAGTAGCCCATTCTCTGGCAACCCTTTCTTATTTTTCCAGCTCAGTAGCTCTAGTATACCCACTTCAATAATTCAATATCTTTGAGACCTACAGTCCACCCCTCACCCATATCATCATTTCCTTTCTTGTCCATACTAATGTCATGGCCCATCGTTATTATCATTCCCTTGCTAATGCCCTAAACTCCCTTGCCCCTCTTTTCCTCCTTCACATTGGACTGGCAAAAGCTCACTCCTGATGGAACCCAACCATCTCTTTTCCTTAAACACTGTTTGGGGGCAATCCTGCACTCAGTGAAGCTGACTTACACAATTTTAAATTCTTGATCTCAAACTTTAAATGGACTCACATACAATGTAGAAATTCTTTGGCTTTTCTCCTGGTGTTGGGTCAAAATTTTACACGCTGTAGCTCTAATTTGCAGAAAACTGTGGCTTATTTATTTTCTGTAACTGATGTGATCTCTCCTCCCACGTCTCACCTACTTGGTAGCAGAGGCAAAAATTGGGGTGATGAGATATTAGGGCAGGAAAAGCTTAAATAGTTTGATTAATGAAACCTCAATTTCAGATCTCAACACTTTGGGCAACATTTGGATGCTTTTTCTTTCAAGTCTCTTGACTCTGGCTCCTGTTCATGATGATATCTTGATACATAGAGCAGCTTACTTGGTTTTATGACAGAGGGCGAGGAGACCTTAGACTCATTTAATAAACTTGACCTCTTCTCCCTTTGCTGAGGACAAGGGGTATCTTATATGTACTGACTTTTGCCCTTTGCACTGGAACCCACCAAGGTATGTCTGGTCCCCTGTGCTCTTTTGGAGCTCTTGTGTGCACATATGTTTCTGAAATCTGGAGTCATAGTCAATGATCTGATTGCATAGATTTTACATTTTGTGATCTCTTTTTCTTTTGGTGCCAGGACTACTCTGGTCAACTAGCTCTCTCACACCCTTTATATCCACACATACCCTAAATAAACTATAAGAACTCCAGCAATATGTGATCTCTCCTCCCACATCTCACCTACTTAGTGATAGAGGCAAAAAAAAAGGGAAGATAAGATAGTAGGGTATATTTAAGTATATTTAAGTAAACTTAAATATAATTTAATTAATGGCACCTCAATTTCAGATCTCAATACTTTGGACAAATGAGGGACTTCTGCTAGTGGTTTCTGTCTCAGGCTCTGCTTGGGGGAAGAAGGCTGCTAGTGCTAATGTTCTTGAATGTCTCTCTACCTATCAGAATAATCCTCTTTTTTTCACATTCTCCTACGGCTGGATTGAGGGGACTTCTCTTCTTCCCATGTGATAGGGACTTTTCTTGAGTCATATCTTGAGTTTTCTCTGCTGATAATAAATTTGATGATTAACTTGGCTAAATTGGTTTTGACATGGGTACAATATTGAGAGTTTGAAAAAATGTCAAAAGTTCTTTTTTTCTTGACAAAGACGTTTTTTTCAAATTTATGGCATTGTTAGGGATTCAGGTGAACATTGGTGTAAGGGTCTGAATCGAGGGCCTCCCACATGGGAAGCTCGCCCTGGTGAGAACCAAACGGGGAGGGGAGCACACCCCAGTTCAGCATGTGGGCCTGCATGGATTGGGCCTGGGATTCGATCCTCAGAACCTGGGGCTTCAAGGCGATTATTTAATCCGCTTAGCCATCTTCGCACCGTACACTCTTGATACTTCTATTTGGTGGAACCACAGGCACGTAAACTTGACATGGTTAACACAATTATTGATTTTCCATCTCCTACCCTCTCAGTAATCTTTTTAAAAAAAAATATATTTTTATTTATTTTTGACACAGAAAGAGAGAGAGATACAGAGAGAGAGCGAGAGAGAGAGAACTGAACTGGGGGAGCTCCCAGTTCAGCATATGGTTCCGCATGGACCGGGGCTGGGATTTGATCCCCGGTCCCCCGGGCTGCAAAGTGAGTGCTTAACCCACTGAGCCATCCTGGCTTCCCCTTCTCTCAGTAATCTTAAATCTTTCACATTTCAATAACAGTACCATTATCTTCTAGTTCCTTAATTTAGAAATCTTGTCGTCTTTCTGAATCCCTCAGCTGCAGTTCCTCAGTCTCTTACAGATTTCTTTTTTGTGGTACATTCTTTACACAGTGATGATTTGTCTTAGCATCAATTCTTCTTTCATTTGCACATTTTTTCTTAATCAATGGAGACTGCTCCTATAGCTTTATTATCATTATGTGCTGATGGTTTTCTATATTCTATTTCTAAACCAGGATTTGCTTCTGTAGTTCAGACCCTCATATTAATTAATCTATCTAGAATGAAATTTGTTACATTTCTCCAGTAAACTGTGCTTCATTCTTAGTCATTTTTAGCGAAAGATAGTAGCACCTAATAGAGCCACAAGCTAGAATCCTGGGTTTCATTCTTCATAAGTTGTCTTTTTATCATTTACATTCAATATATCAGAAAGTTCAGTCTCCTCGTCTTCTAAAATATATTTTAAATTTGTCAACTCATCTTTCTCACTTATGAGACCACCTTGGGACATGTCTTTCTAATTTCTTGCCTGGATTATTGAACGCATCTCCTCATTTTCATTTTTGCTCACTTCCATTTCATTTTTCAAGAAGCCAGAGTGATTTCTAAGAAAATAAGTAGAGTGACATCATTCTCCTGTGTAAGGACATAGGTTTTTACATTACACTGTATAAATCTTTAATTATTTTGTTTATTCATTTGCTTATCTACCTATGATTATAATCCCCTAATGGAATTTGTGCTATATCTGCTTACTTTTATTTCTCAAGCACCTTGCATAGTGCTTGATAATAGTAGAGACATGGTAAAAAATAACAAAGGGACTCAATTAACAATAAAAGTCTTCATAAATTCCAAAATAATGTGGCTTAAATTTTTTTACTAAAATGACATTTTAGAAAACTTAGACTAAGAAATTTCATTAAATATACCTCTGTATGGAACTCTATTTTTCAGCTATATATTTCAAGAGATAGCACACCTATATTATACAACCAAGGTAACAGTGCAAAAATGCTAATCCCTAGGACTGATTTAAAGGTATCTGAAAACTGTGGTTCATTGATCACCATCTTATTAACCTGAAAAAGACAATGAAACTTCCACAATCTTTTGATTAACCATAGAGATTAGTTTTTGTTTTTGAAAAATCTGGTCCTAGGTATGGTATCAAAAGTATGGCTATAATTCTACACTTATTGGTGAGATAAAGAATAGTTTCAAAGGCATGAAACTCCTCTAATTAAGTTCAAGAAAATAATAAAGCTACAAAAATGCCGTTTGAATTTTGGCCCCATCTTTTAATAGCTGAATGACATTACTTAAGTAACTTAATTTCTCTGGTATTTAACTTTTTTTTTTTTTTCATTTTGAAAATGGGGATAATACCTATTTTGCCTGTATTATAAGGTGATCATGGGTGAAAATAATTATTTACATAAGAATTCCCTTTGAAAATCACAAGCTGCAAAGCATTTTGAAGATTATAATTTAATTTTCATTTTGCGGCAGAAATAAATTATTCCCAACCGCTAGTTTTGGGCAGAGACCAGTGATATTTTATGAATGCCTTCCTGGGTGGAGATTGCTGCACTAGGAGGAACTCACCCATAGGCAGCAGTGTTTTGATCTCAGAGGAAAGAAATGCCACCGTGCTTACTGCAGTACCATGATCAGAGTGGGGATACGTCTGAGGAATACTGTATGGCACTCTATTCTCTTCACAGAAGTGATCTACTTGCTGAAATGAGGATTATGGCAGATGTGGTCCCATGGACCATCTGACCCGGTGCTTTTATTTCTTTGGGTTTAGTTTTCTTTATCCTGACCGTACCACTTAATGACCATGTGACCTTGTGCATGTTACCTAACATGTCTGACTCTCAGCTTTGCTATACCTTAGTTTCTTCTCCCTCAAAAATGGTAGCTATTATACTTGCTACTGTTACACTATTATTCTTTAAATGCAGAGATTTGCAGACATACCTCTTCACAAAGAAAAGGTATGTAAAGTTCCATGGTTAAGTCATTTATTTTCTCAACTCTCTATTGCCGTTGGACATTGTTATTTAGGATCAAATTTTACAAAGAGCCATAGAGATCCAAAATATAGTGTCATATAAAATAAAAATTTATTTCTCAAATAAAAAAGGCTTGTAGATAAGTGGTTTAATGCCGATGTGGTAAGACTGTTTCTCAAAGTGCTCAGGAATGCAACTCTTTCTATCTCATTGCTCCTTTGTATGTAGCTCCATTACCAAGGTTGCCTCAGGGCCCAAGTTAGCTGCTTTAACTCTACTCATCATGTCTATATTCTAGCTAGCGGAAAAAAGAAAGTGATAACAAAAAAGTTAGTGTGCATTACCTATCATTTAGAAAAGGTCCTTAAAATGTTGTATGGCACTTTTCTATTGGATACAAATATATCTGGCAACAAGGGAGGCTGTGAGATATAGTCTTTCTCTGTCCATGAAGAAGAGAACAAACTTTGGGGGGGCTTATAGCTTCTTTGTCACAAGAACAGTTACGGAGGCAGTTAAAAACATTTCTTAGACTATAGAGTCAATAGTAAAAGAGAAAGGGGATATATATGAGCACAGTCATGTTTGGCTGAGTTGGGTGAATATTATGAAGTTTTGTGGTTGTTGCTGTTATATGTAACTATCAAACAGGAATCACACCTGATACTGAAGCCTAACTTGCATTCTTGAGTTTTTGTATGGATGTTTTCAGTAGTACAAACATGCTATGTGGGCAAAAGTATGAATGTCTTCATTAGTAAGCTTATTTTGTTCTCTGTGAAGCATACACAATATCTTTGAAACACATTACTTGTATTCTGTAAAAGTTATTACTTTTACACTGGAAAGCCGTGTGTTTGAAAAGGGTCTAATAACTTGGTTCAGGGTGTCAATCAATAAAGCACATGAATAGCCAGCGGGAAGCAGTCACTATGCTGCCCAAAGGGAAGTCATCCAAGAATGAAATCAGTACAACAGCTGAAGTGCATCCTTCATCAAACGCATGTAAAACAGATCAGAAAGACATCAATTCCCTGTGCTGGCATGGGTGGTCTTTCAACTGCATGTGTAATTTCCAATTTAACGAAGGTTAATACTCTTTTGTAATTTGAAATGTCAAAATAGTAAATCCTATGTGGGTAAACTAAGTGGCAGTTTTAAAATTTATAATGAATAGTCAATTAAAATAAACTCATTTTAATTATTAACAGAGTTTAAAAAAATACTAGTATAGATATATATTCTGGGCTAGTAGTTTTATGGGTCGGGAATAAAATATCTAATATCTGATACAGTTGTCTTTTAGGTCAATGTGGCTGCTATGATAGGCAGGAGGTGATAAGGTATTGTTAATTCAGCAATTCTAATAAATGTGTGCTTCCTTCTGTGACCTTTTAATCACCTGCTACTTCCGTTTAGTTGTTTATTCCTTGGAATAACTTATTTTAGAGCTTAATTTGAATGTTTATCTTTTCTTGTTTTTTATTTAAAATTTCCTCTTACATTTTAGTTTGTAAATTATTAATAATAAATTTACTTACTCATGATTGTAGTATTTTGCTTTCTTTAATTGAATTGATTTCTTTCCTTTTTTTTTTTTTCATTAAAAAAAATTCTCTCACAAGAAGAAGGTATGAAGGACCAAAGAGGTGAAATTTGCTTTTCTTTATCATAAATTCACTTGACGGGTGTGCTTGTCAATGCTGAAAAGTTTTTCCATTGTTTTTTTATATAGCTACATTAGCAAAATGACTACCTTTTAGTTTTTGGTGGTTTGCTACTTTTGTTTTGTTTTTGAATACATGTTAGTTCAATTCATAGAAATCACATCTAGGAAGGTACGTGGTTCCAGGGGCTTTATCTGGATGAGACAAGCAGGGTTTCCTGACCTTTAGAAGTGTGAAGGAGTCTAGACTAGAATATGAAACTCCTCATTTTCACTGCTTTTAGAAAGCTAAAATAGAATAGCAATCATTCAGACAGCTCTAAATAAGAGATTTAAGATAAGAAATGGGTGATTTGACCATAATGAAAAACAACGTAGAGATGTGCTTTTGTTTTAAATATCCATCCTTGAACTGAACTTACACATGAGTTCTGTGTCTCTGTATAACTGATGGTCCAAAAAAAGGTGTGGTTTGATAACAAAAAGACTCTTTTATCCCAAATGCATTTCAAATTCGATCTGTATATAACTTGAAACTTGTGAAAATCTAGTTCTCTTTTTTTTACCCAAAGATACTTTCTGTTTTATACCATTTTGCCTATGAAAATAGTGCTAAAATTAGAAGTGGGGTACATTTTTTTCCAAAGTTGGAGTTACAAAGAAAGTGGTCAATGATCAGGGTAGGTTGATCCCATAGTATCTCAACTTCTATGAATTTATTATCTTTCAAAAAATCAATTTAGTATTTTATCCCAAAGCAGTATTTCCTTAGGACTCTGTAGCTTATAAAAAACAGAACATTTGAGAAAAGGAAAGACCCAACCTTAATTATATTACATTTAAATGAAAATGGTATAAATCTTTAGCAGAAAATTTCTAATGTTACATAAATGCAAAATAAGGAATTTGTATGTAAACTTCAAAACAAAATAAAAAGAAAACACAGGAATCAAAATAAAGAACTCAAGAGTCAAAAGACATGCACATGTAAAATCCTCCTCTACAGCCAGCTTATTGGTGAATTTCCTACTCATATTTCTCCTCCTGTGCATTCAGCAGCACCGTCTTTTTTCTTTCTTTACTCCTCCCTTTCTCTTCCTTTGCTTGTGTTTCTTTTTTTTTGTGTGTGTGTTTTTTGTGTTGCTTGTGTTTTGCTTGTGGGAGTTCTTTGCTCCCATCTTCTCACCTCTTTGAAAATGTCATATTATATTCCAACTTTTCCAGGTAGAGCACCTTTGGTGTCAGTTTTGGTAAGAAACAGACCAGTGATTGCCTATAGACATCGCAGGGAAAAGTATATAAAAAAGATATTTTCTTAGTGGCTTGGAGAAAGAAAAATGAGTATCTTTCACTTTGGATTGAACACTGTAGTGATAAAAGAGGTGGGCTTTCTTGGATGGAGAGCTACCATTTGCTGTGCATGAACTATGAGGTCCTTCGCTTCCTTAAGGTTCTTGAGCCTCTTCTAGAAAAAGAGGCCCCTAGAAAATGAATTCCCAGATTTCTGTGGTTAGGTAGGTCTTGGGAAACTCATGTTCCTTTCCCTGATGGACATTAGTGGTCTTAGGACTAGAGACTTTGAGTTCTGATTTATTGTTCGCTGATATATGCTAGGACTTCAATCTTGACTCCAGTTCACTTCTTGTACCATTTTTTTTAAAGTCAATCCAGGCTTGACTGTGCATCCTGATAGGCTCTGAACCTTTGTCCAGGCCTCTGCCAGTTTTGTCCTAAAGACCCTATGTCTATTTCTTTAGCACCACACTCTAGCTCTAATGTTCCTGATCTCGGTCATACTCGCATTACTTGACAATTTTCTTTCCATTTCTTTTGGACTTGGCCCTTCTGGTCTCCCCGTGGGGCACTTAGCATGTTCTACCACAAGTCAGTGAGGTGCACAGAATAGTGGGATGAGCACGGGCTTGGAAATCAGGCAGACTAAGGTTTGTGACCCAGCCCTGTATGGTTCTTATTATGTGACCCTGGGCAAATCTCACTTTAACCTTAGCTTCCTTGACCACAAAATGAGCATAAGAATGCCAATCCCACGGGAGCTATTGTGATAATTGTATAGAATCCTCATGTAAATCACTTGCTCTTTAGCTTGACATCAGTGAGAACTCAACAGAGTGTATTCCTTTTCTCTTGTGTTTATGCACACATGTAGATATGTATGTTGTCCTCATGCCGTTCTTCTGTTTTTTTCCTATTTCTCTCTCTTCAGAGACATGTGTTTTAGCTGCCAGTGTTCTGTGTATTCCAGCTGTTAGTTTCTTAGATCAAAGCAAATGACCCATTTCTTAGTAAACTACAAGAAGGACTAGATAGATTTATGTCAGTATTTTGGTCTTACAAATTCTTCCAGAATGGAAGTGTGTCTCCCTTTTCCCCTTGTCCTAGTTTGCAACTCCTAGAGAGAAAGAAACACATGAAAAAATAATTGCAGTTCTTCTCCTCAGAGACAATCATTTCCAACACCTTTAGTGTTCCTTCTGGGTATTCTCCCAATATTTTAAAATGGTATCCACTTTGTGATGTATCTACTTAGATATTATTTATTGACTTATACTTACCATAGGTGAGCACCAAACTTTTTCAACTCCCTTCACACTTTTCTTCCCAGTCCATTGTAGTTTTGCATAAATCATTATTCAGTCTCGTCGTTATGACTTTCCAGATGTTGTTCATAGAAGTGAATGAATTGTGTACTCTGATTAAGTATCCTTTAATGAGCAATAGAGCTCCTCTGGAGCTAATATTTTCTAGAACAAAAAATATCTTCTGTTAAGTTTATTTAGTTTTTTTGTGTATCTGACAGTTTTCCCAAATACAGAGAGAGGTTTGTTTATCAGCTCTGTAAAAAGCCTCCCAATACCCCATAGTCACATGAATCAGTAATAGGAGGGACACAAAAAACCCCAAATTTATTTATAAAAATGGTGTATTTATTCTTACATGTTTAAACTTCAGTCACCTTCAAAGTATTTTTTATTTGATGCAGTACATTTAGTGTGATGCTTTTTCCATAGCTCAAAACAATTTTTTATAATAACATGTTGATTTTGATGCCTTTTAGTTCTTCTTCCATTTTTCTGCTTCACCTCTTCTACATTGGCAAAATGTTTCTCTTCGAAGACACTTTTCATCTGTGGAAACAAAAATAAAGCCTCTCAGGGTGAGTTAGGGTGAATAGGAGGGTGGGGAACAGGGATCATGCCAGTTTTTTGTTGTTGTTTTTTTGTCAAAAATTGCTGAGCATTTAGCATGACTTGGGCAGGTGTGTTGTCATGCCCCATTTGTTTGTGGAAATCGCCCATTATGAAATGGGCAAAGGTGTTAAGAGTCTCCCAAAATTTTTTTTACTGAAGCAGAATGCAGCCTTTCACAAAAATGCCAGCTGCTGCACTGATGCAGATGGGTTCCTAGAACTCTTACCTATTGGGGGAACCCTGTACTCCAAGAGGCCCATTCTTCAGAAGATATTTTCTTTTGGGGGGCATCCCCCTTATATATTGCTTGACCCTGGAGCCTCTTCTTATCTGTCTATACACTCTCCATAGTCTAACCATACAATCTCACAGTTTGAAATATTGTAAAAATGCCCATGAATCCCAAATTGATGTCTTCAGCTCAGATTTGGCTTCTGAGCTCCCGACTTTTATATCCAACTACTTGTCTACTTGACATCTATTTATGCATCTCATTGCATCTTAAACTGAACATATTCCAAACTGAATTTTAATTTTTATGCACCTAGACCTGTATTTCTTCCAGCAATTCATCATCTCCATAAAATCCACCAGAAATCTAGAAATCTGAATTTATGCCTGTTTTATCTTATTGGCCATCCACTTCTCTCTATCTCATTGATACTACTGTAGTCTAGGCCAGGGATGGCCAACAAGTCGATCGCAGTCAACCGGTCGATCGCGAGGCCAATTTTGGTCGATCGT